>WITN01000476.1:0-67874 GCA_015025155.1 Lactarius quietus
CCATCCAACCCAATGGCACATGTCCCTCTCTCCATCATCAACATTGACGAGATCACCATCCCCTACGTCAACACACTCGAAACCTACGACCACAACAACAACGTCGACGACCAACTCTGTTCAGCCCTCGAACATGTCAGAGCCGCCGCTGAACGAGACCAAGCCGCCCGAGACCTGGCCGAGGCTCGCAGGCGATTCCCCACTCCCGCAAGCGGAAGAATGGAGGACGATGAGGAGGGAGTACGGCCTATTGAAGGAGGTAATGACCTCATGGAGGATGGATCAGGTGGTGAAGAGGACGGCAGCGGAGAGGAGGATGAGGATACACCTATTAACGAGGCGAGTTTCGGACAGTCCACCACCTCTCTCACTACCACCGTCATCGGTAGTACCAATACCTCCAACGCCTCGCTCGCCACCACCGCTGTCGACGCCACCGATAGCGAAGATGAAGACGACAGCAGCGACGAGTCCTATCATGCCGCCAGGGTTGTCTGCATCCAATGCGACAACCCCCCCAACTATTGCCACTGTGCTCCCTTGCCTGTACCTCCCCAAGTCCGCACCATTGCCGAAGAAACCGAGGATGAGACGCGCCGACCACCTGCAGTTGCTGTTATCTACGGAGCAACGGCGGAACAGGGATACGAGGCGCGCGGTCTCCCCCCCTATACAAGAGAAGGGAGCGACCCATCGCCCTTCGCTACGCGCCGAACGCATGCGGCGAGGCGCCCTCTCCGTGCCATATCGCCTACCCCAGGCGGATTCGTCCTCAACAACGGGATGAATTGGGTGCCCATGGTCATCGAGCACGAGGGACGACGAATCCCTGCTAAGTACGTACGCGTCCGCATGCTGGACAACCCCGAGGTGTTCGGGACGATGGGGACATACTCCCCCATCTACCGAGCTGATATCCATGCCGAACCATGCCGAGACATGGGCCCTGCAGCTGAGTACACTCGCGAGGAGCTCGGCTATTTTCGCGCTGACTTCCGTGGAAAGCGACAGGTAGACGAGGCCCTCGCCCGGCTGGGGGACATATCCCTCCAAGCCGAGGTAAGGCGCTACTGCGCGTCCATGGAGGTCATCGCCGAGCTCGAGCGGGCCATCAAGAAGTTGGAGGACGATGTGTTCGTTCACATTGACCGGGCCATGCACTCGTCACGACGACTTGGGCACGCGCACGCTCTCAGGCGGGTACGCGACGAACACGGTACGGATGTGGGGCTCACTACGGTGACCAGTTGGGTTGTGGAGCATGGGCGCTCACCCTTGTAAAGGGGGTGATGTTACGTCCCGGGTCATAGCAAGTATCTGACCTAACTCATAAGCGAGGGGACGTAATCAGGGGGACGCTTACTACTTCGATGACTGATGACTGATGGTTTACTCATGCGAACTATGATGATTACTGATAGTATTACTGTACAATGATCGAGGATGACTGATGGTAGTAGTTGAGGCGTTAGTATTAGTGGACGTTACCAAGCAGTAGTAGTAGTGGCTGTATCGCTGACGAAGGCGTACAGTCAAGATACGATATAAGGTAGCTGTCGACTGTTGTGGTCGGCAGCTTGACTCTCTTGTACTCTCTTCGAATCTACTCGGCTTCTTTCTTCTCAGAAGTCCGTTCGCTCCCTTAGGAAGGCACTTTCAGGTGTCCTTGGAACTGTCACACCTTTGCGTGTTGACGCACCCTGCTAAGTCACGTTACTTGCCATCGCGTGTAGGGTCTAAGTCAGACCACGATCGTAACAATGCGCATGCGTAAGAACTCTTGGGTATCACCAAGGTCACAACATTCCCAGATTTTCATAAAGCATTCTTTTAGGGAATTAATGTCTGACTTGTTCTTTCCAAGGAATAGAACATCATCAACATATAATATCACTACAATGGTTTTATCTGCATTCACAAATAAACCTGAGTCTGATAGCAAGCGTGTCCATCCTATCGTAGCCATGGATTTATCAAGTGCTTTCCACCATGCTAAAGCAGCTTGTTTTAGTCCATATATGGCACGCTTTAAATGCATCACTTTATTTTTCTGGCGGGGGTTTTTAAACCCTTCAGGTTGTTCCATATATAGTTCCTCATCGAGTTCACCATATAGGAAGGCTGTTTTGACGTCTAATCCGGAGATGTGCCAATCTTTTAACGCTGCAAGCGCTAACATCATCCGAACAGTCTCAAACCGTACCACGGGTGAGAATATTTCGTCATAATCAATGCCTTCAACCTGAGAAAAGCCTTTGGCTACAAGCCTGGCTTTCTTCCGGCCATCTGACTTTAAGTCAAATACCCATCGATTTTTGATGACCTTTCTGCCTTTCGGCGGGTCAACAAGTTCAAAGACTTTGCGTTTGCAAAGAGACTCTAAATCTTCACGACACGCTTTACGCCACTCCTCCTGTATATCACTTGGCATTTTTAGAATGTCCCTAAAGGTCCATTCACGTATATTGGAGGTATCAGGTGATTCCAGATCTAGCGGTGAAATTGCTTTGGCAAGCAATAGATCCAGGAATTTGACTCCCCCTTCCTGAGCAAGGCGGGTCAGCAACTGCTGATCTACTTCATCCTCTGAGTCATGCAAAGAGTCACTCTTTGTACTTGGAGGATCAGGCCCGATTTGCTCAGGAATTCCTCCTGGAATCGGCTGATCTTGGCATAAACGCTGCCGAGAGCTACCTGGCTGGTTTGTAACCAGTTTTCGCCAAGTACGACTTCGCTCAATGTCTGCTAGTGTTTTACTAGGAGGTTTATCTCCATAGACATTTTCAGGAAGAGTAGTTGTTTTCCTCAAACATCCAGATCTCCTCGGTTCAAATGGATGAGGTACAGGATCTGGTACGGGAGGTGGAGCTTGCGGCTCATCAGGCTGAACAGCAGCCTCAGGTTCATCTGGAACCTGATCAACCCCGTCGGGTTGTCGAGCGCGTCTCCCTTTAAGAAGCTCGGGAAGTGGTGAGTCAAGATCACCAGGAGTGGTGTCTTCAGACGCATCAATGGGTGGTTGATTAGATGGTGGTTTATTCAACTGGGTTGTTCCCCTTGTTCTACCGTCTTTTGGTCCAGTAGTACAATTAGGAAATAACATTTCATCAAACAGAGCTTTGTCTGAATAGAATACGGTATTATGATGACGCATAAAGGCATCGCCTTTCATTCCAGAAGGTCTACCTAAGTAGATCATAAGCTCGCTTTTGGGGGATAATTTGTTTATACGCCGAGCTTCTGGAATGTGCACATAAGCACCGCATCCAAACACTCTGAGATGTGAAATGTCTGGAATTTCATTGTTTAATAGAAAATATGGTGTTTGCCATTTAAGGCGACTCATAGGTGTTCTATTATAACAATGTACAGCATGTAATACTGCGAATTCCCACCAAGACTGTGGTATACAAGCATCAAGTCGCATTGACTGTGCTTTGTCCATTATAGTGCGCATAAAACGTTCAGCACGCCCATTTTGCTGTGGCGTGTGAGGTACGCTTTGTAGCACTGTAATGCCGTCATCCTTTAAAGTTTTAAGGAACACATCTGATTTATATTCACCGCCAGCATCGGACATCCACTCTTTCATGGTAGTGTTAAATTGATTTTTAATTAACGCTATCCATTGTTTAAGCGCGCCAATTGCCGAAGCTTTGTCGTGTAAGAGTGATACCCATGCATATGAAGTATAATCGTCTAGAAAGACGATAAAATACTTATATTTATGATATGACGGTATAGGGAAGCTTTTTAGATCGGAATGAATCCGACTAAAGGGAGCTTTAGCCCTAGTATCAGATGGTGGATGAGATGCTGCAGGCATTTTGCCTTGCGCACATCCTGGACAAATACCATCAGTTGTAGGAATTATGATTCCATCGGGAAAACCCTTTGTATAATCCTTTGCATGTCTTAGAACCTCTTTGGATGGGTGTCCGAGGCGACGATGCATAAGATCATAATCTACTTTGTAGATCAGTGGCATTTCTGCCGACTGTGCTTCTACTTCAATAGATTGTGCATCTAGCCAATATAATGGATGTCCATTTAAAATGGGTTTACATTGGACAAATGATTGTACTTTATGGTATAAGGTAATATGTTGCACGTTGCCCATTACACACATACCTTGTTGTAAGAATGCTCCCATAGAAAGCAACCGCGTTGTCATTTTAGGTATATAGAGGACTGGATGAACTCTAGTAGTTACTAAAGCATCATTAATGTAGTGCTTAAGAAGCACTGTTCCAGATCCTTCTACATAGATAGTATTAGACGCAGTTCTAACCGGTATCCAGTCAGATTCTTTTGCTGGGTCATACTCAATGAAGTCACTAATTTTATTAGTGAAGTGCGCCGAAGCTCCTGAGTCTAATAGCCACATGGAGCTTATTTTTTCCCGACACTTAGCACACTGTGTGAAATATTGACCGTGCTCGCATTTCAAAACATCAAGCGCGCCGATATTCATACTGTACAATGGAGACACTACAGACGGTACATTTTTATTTTTACAACTTGGTATCCTTATACTTTTTAGTAAGAGGTCCAAGGCTGTCTGATTGTCAGCATTGTATAAGTGCTGTGTGAGAAAGGCGTACCTTTCTTCATCTGTTCCCCAATCAAGGGAAACAGTGTCCTTGCTGTTCATCATTGGATCCCAACCTGAAAGATCAGGCTCAGGTGTTGGTGCACGAGACCCTGCAGGAGTCACATCATGAGACCCATATAATTGGTCTATGATCCGCATTTCTGGAGTCGTAGGCTCCAGTACTTCTCCATGCATCATGGCTTCTCCTTGTCTCCGGACAAAGTCCTGATGTTGTCTGTAGACAATGTCTATCAGCTCAGCAGAACTGTGAGCTCTGAGAGTTTGTGTATGCATGCAATTACCATACTCATCTTTAGTGTAAAGATGGTAGGTTTTGCCAGTCGCAACAGCAACTTCCAGAGGAGGAAGATTTGGATGATCGACATACCCAACTTCATGTAGTTCATACTCCCCTGTCTCGGGAGTTGGAGCACGATTCTCTTTATCAGAGTCACGTGAGTCCAATGACATATCATCGAAGACGGAGGCCAATTCTGACTCACCATAGGTAGTTGTGCGCTCAAAGTCCTCCGTATAATTGGAAGGACCCGGCTGCGACATGTCGATATCGACTTCGGAGTCATACTCCTCGTCGTGGTTCCAATTGGAATGTGTGCGAACTTCTCGATCGAAATCAGAGAAGCACTGCTCAAGCGTCTTCGTCGTTTGGATAGTCGCTAGGACTTCCAAACGCTCAGCGAGCGTAAGTGCGTTGTTAACAGAGGGGTAGATGCCCGGAGTCCTAGTAGTAGGAGGGGACTTAGAGACGGTGCGGGTGGTTATAGATGAATGCCCAATATGAGCGATAGTGGATGAAGTGGGAGATGGGAGTGCGGCAACGGATGCGATGTGGGAATGGCCTTGAGGTTGACCACGACCCTTGCCCTTGACGAACTTGCCACGTCCTGCACCCCTGGTACCGCGCTGGTTGTTAGACCGCTGCTGGTTATTAGGTGTGGTGGACGATGAAGGCTGCGGCTGATCACCCTGCTTAGAAAAGCGAGGGTTATCACGCTTGCGCTTCATGGCAGAGATCTTCTGGGCTGATTGCCCGCTCTTAACTCATCCTCGGTTAGCTTCCGTCTCATAATGGTTAATAACAGTCGTCCGGACATCGATCAACGAAAGTTGATCAAGCCGGGTAGATGAGAGGATAATGGGAATGAGGTGTTCCCATTTAGACGGAAAGTTAGCCATGAGGATCATAGCTTGTAAGAGGGGGTCAAGCTCCATGTTTCGCGTAGATATACCGAAGCCAAATTTGACTTCAGCAAGGCGTCCAATGGCGGCAGCCATCTTATCAAAGACAGCACCAGGATGCTGATTCGGATTGAACCGAACGCTAATCACCTCCTTGAAGTCCTTGTAGATACTGGGGACAGAGGGAAGTGAATAGGCATCAGCAAGATGTCGCCAAAGGTCATCCGCATGATCATTGATCGCAAAATTCTGCTGTATCGCAGCGGAGAGGCGGAGGGTTATGCATCCAACCGTCATCGCATTCTTGTCCTGCCATAGTTGCAGGGAATGCTTGTACTCATCCACGTTTTCAGTGTACTGCTCAGCTTCTGTTTTATACAAAGCCATCTGAGCATCGTAAGCATCCTGCTCAAGCTGTGAAGCGGTAGCAGCAAGTGCTTTCGGCTCCTCAGGTTTGGTAGGAATAGAAGGGATGGGATGAGTGCCGTCGATAAAGCCCCAAAGGCCTTGCGCCATAAGGTAGGCTTTCATCGCACGTGCCCAGCTGCCATAGTCTTCACCATTGAAGACAGTGACAAAGGTGCTGAGTTGGGACGTCATAGTATCTGTGAAGGCTGATGAGACATCAGCATGCTATTCACAATACTGGTATGAGTAAAAAGAGAGCCTTGGCATTAGCTATCTTCCTCGTACTAGTGAGGTAGAAGCTGCCCCAGGGGTCCATCACATTCTCCTCTGAGAACTGGTCGGTGCCTCACGATGGGGTCTTATTGCGCCCTTCAAGGGACACAATGCCAGGTTGCCAAAGGTAACCTCATGGTGTTGTCGACAACAGCTACTGTAGTTAAACAGCTCGACACTCATCGTCGTTCACAATGAACGCAATGGTACCCATGTAGCAGGGCCCATAACCTGTTGCGCAGCAACTAGCGCAGCAAACAGTGTCATGGAGTCTCACCTTGTAAAGGTTTAGAGACTGATAGAGGTTTGTAGAGAGGAGTGCTCAAGTGTGCGTAGAGTGAACGACTTGTATTCTTAGAGGGGCTCTACTCCCCTCATTTATAGGAAAACTGGTCCCTATGGTCCACCCATGTCCGTTTGCGTAAAAGTGATGAGTAAAGGTGTCCACAATATCGCATTTTCAGTGACACCTGATGTGAAACACCCCAGAAGTCTTCAATATCACCACGTGTGATACTGATAAGACTTGCGCCCTCCATATTGGAGTTGTGCCCACTTTGTGCGTAACGGAGTACCCTAATATGGTAATCATATGTACGATACTACTGTAATGTCGTAACTGCTATAGATAAGATACGTATGTACTTATTACATTTCAACACTTCTTCGTGGCCTTTCAAGTTGAACGAGCGCCAGGCATTGTGACAGCACAGTTTGAGTGGGACAAGCGAGAAGAGAAACGGAGGATTAAATGGGAACGACGCCGCTGAAGGGATGAGAAAGGTGTTAATCTGACGGAGCCAAGATGAGAATATATATCTATATGTACACTTTGCAATGACGAAAATGGGTCGCTCCGCAATGTTACCACACCAAAATGGTGACTTACGGTATAGTCTAGCACATGAAACACAAGATTGGGCAGGGGACACGCTAGTACTGTACGACCAAATCCCTTCCTGGCTTAGTGAGGGGCTGTCAAGGAAAGTGAATTGGCGTTTTAATTAGTGGCTCAGTGGGCGGAAAACATGAAACAGCTCACCGGAGGCCGTGAGATGCTCACGTAGATTACCGATGGAACTTAACTTGAGGGGGCAACTGTTGAGATGGCGTCTGTGGAATATTTCTGCAGGGACAACTGATGTGACAACGATCTCTTGAATGCACATGTGAGATGCTAAGTGGGGGGCAGGTGGCCGGATGAGACGCGGTAGACTTGTGAATTGAGAAACAGGGGGCGAGAGTCCGCTTCAGTGTCCCAACAGAGAGGTGGACATGAATAGGGCTGGTGGGATATGATCACGACAATGACCTGATGCCTTGAGGAGATAGGGGTGGCACATACATTCAAAGCTGGTTAACTGAGGTGCAGGATTGTACTTGAGTAGGTCAGCGATGCACTCGATAAACCTTGAGAGAACTGAGCGGTCAAAAAGTGACGCAATATCTTTGAGAGGGATCTAGAACAAGTACAATGAGAGGGTGAGTGATGCAGATTGATGTACACAGACCTTTTGAAACATGAAACCAAAATTATCCCTTGCCATTTGCACACCTCCTTCCTATATCCCACCGGTAAATGGATTGCCCCATACATCAGTGCCATGATTCTCACAAGGATCACCGAGAACCTCAGTTATCTTGTAAAGTTGGTCAACCTCCCGCTTCCCAGAAGCAGAGCCTGAGGCTGATGAGCTCAGCCATGATTGTGCCTAGAGCCCAGATATCCACGGGATTTGAGTAAGTTATATTCTGATACCACCGAGTTGAGATGTACTCCGTATTATGGCGGATTGCTCCGAGTTTCCCATGCTAGGCCAAAATTGGTAAGTGTGACTATGACTTTGAGGGCGCTGGGTAGAACTGCGGGTGAAATAGAGATATAGTTAGTGAGTCAGGGACCAGTCCAAGATATCGTACATATGCTGGGGGGCTGGGACAGGTCAGCGGGGGTGCAGGCCATGAACAATCTGATGAAAGATGGAGTTGATGAGCCCGCCAGCGAAAGGATGGCCTCGACAAGATTTGATGAGCTGAAATAGATGGCCCTCCATTGGCTCAAAGATGAAACAGAGCTCCTTGGAGTCTAGAGGAAGAAATGAATTGTACAAGGGTGTGACATGTGGATGAGGGGGTATCGTGAGTAAAGATGTAATCAGAGAGGAGTGAGCCGAGAAACATAAAGACACACCTCAATTTCCTGAAGTTTCCTGCACTCATCCCAACTGCCCTCCCTCCTCTTCCTACGCTTGATGGGGATGAAGGGGCGTTTGGAAGCTGTGGGTGATGGAAGGTTGACCGAGATGATTGGGAATAAGACGACAGAGATAAATAGAGAACGTACAGGTCTGGGCACGTCCATAAGACACATCCATGGATGTATATTCAACAGCAGGTATTGTGAGTGCTGTGAACGGTTCCCTCGGTGCAGGGAGGAAAGTAAGCCATCGGGAGTCTGTTTGGAGAGTAACACACCAAGTGTGAAAGAAGGTTGGAAGTCTGCGTGTGGGTGATGTGTCAGAAGCAAGCATTAGTAATATTACAAACATACTTGGCAACAGCGTGAGAGAGGGGAAATATAACTTGAAGATCCACATAAATCAGGGCTGCAAGGTGCGCTAATGGGTACCTTTTTTTTTTTCAAAGTCCAATGCTCAACTTGAACCTTCGGTTCAACCCTCTCAACCTCAACGTCCATCAGCCCTGTCTTTTCGTCGCTCTACACAATGTACTTCACTTGTTCCACTTGTCGTGGTGATTTTCGCTCGCCAGGAGGCTTGACAAAGCATTTAAATGAGAAGCACAAGAAAAACAGTGCCTTTGCAGGGATGGCCAAATTGTCACAGCTGCATACCTTTGTATGCCATCCCCACCTTTCAGGTATGTCCGAACTGGTGCCCAGTTGTTTGTATAAGTACTGAAACTCACAAGCATGTCTGTGTTCATCGGATGGCAGGTTCCTTAGGGATCCTGTCTCACAACCTCCTACACCTGACTTGTCCGAGGCGAGTAGCAATCCGTGGCTCCCCTTTGATGGCAGGCTAGAATACGAATGGGCGCACTACCACTACGTACGACTGCAGTCTTCGGCAAATGACATTCAGCATGGTCTTGACCTCTGGAGGGCAACAGTTGCGAAGCATCGGACTGAAGAAATGACTACGATGGAGTTCCATGGAAGAATACCAAGGACATGTACAATACGATCGACTCCATTGCGGCAGGTGGAGTTGGTTGGAAAACTTATCAATTTTCATACAACAGGCCAAAACCGACCGGGACTCTTCCCCATGGATGCAGGATACTTATGAACTCAATGTCAGGGATGTCTTGTCCATCTTCGAGGAACAACTAGCCTCGAAGGAGTTTGATGGCCAGTTTGACTATGTGCCATATGAAGAATATGACAAGAATGGCTCACGGTTTATTCCAATCTTATGTCAGGGACTTGGGCATCTCATCAGGCGGTATGTGTATCAGTTTTTGTTACTTATTTATCTGATGATGGCTAGGACATGATTTCTCAAGACGAGAACTTACTTGGATCGATGTTCGTTCCAATTGTTGCTGGCAGTGACAAGACAAGTCTCAGTTGCAACCGGAAGCCAAGAATACTATCCAGTCTATGCTCACTTGGTAACATTACAAATACTGCCGCCGTGCACATGGAAATGGTGTCGTTCCCTTGCCTTTCTTCCGATCCCGAAGGGTGAGTCATTTTTCCTATATTATCTCGGCTTTGTCGTTGAGGGCAGAGTTTTCAAGTGAGCAAGCGCCAGCGAAAACAACAGAACACCAAATCTTTGTTCGCCAACTCTACCATAGCTGTCTCGCATTGGTCTTTCAGCTGCTCAAACCCTATATGATGTCGCCACTAGTCCTGAAATGCCCTGATGGGCACTTTCGCCGCACAATCTTTGGTCTTGGGCCATACATTGCTGATTATCCTGAACAAGCTGGCTGTCAGGTATCGTATCCAACTGGTGTCCAAAGTAAGTCAGGATTTGTGATCATCTTTGCATGCGCCATCACTGACTTTTGGTTACATCAGATGTGACGCGTTACCAAGTGACCTTGATGGTCCAGAAAGTCACTGACACTCACATGAGAAGACTGATCTTCTCGTCAACACTTTCGATCACAATGTCCTTTGGGACGATTTTGGTATTCGACACAACATTGTGGTGCATGCTACATTGTCATTTTGATTCTGTTGTCTGATAAAGCATTGGCAGCCATATACACATTCGTTTCCCCACGCAGACATCCATGAGCTGCTTGCGCCAGATCTGCTTCATCAATTGATCAAAGGAGTGTTCAAGGACCACATCGTTGAGTGGGTTCTAGCATATGTACACAAGACACATGGAGGGAACAGCACGTTGGACATCATCGAAGACATTGATCAGTGGTACAATCTGTCTTTTTGTTTCGTTCCTTAGTTACTAAATTGTCAGACTCTAGGATCTCAGCTGTCCCCATCTTCCCTGGTCTTCGCCGGTTTGCAGATGGGTGCAATTTCAAGCAGTGGACGGGCAATGACTCTAAGGCGTTGATGAAAGTACGTGATTATTTACTAAGACCAGCTTTCACTAATCAGACCATTTCAGGTTTTTCTTGCTGCCATTGCTGGCTATGTCCCATTGGCCATGGTCCACTTGGTTGCAGCATTCATGGATGCCTGCTACATTGCACATTGGAACGCCATCGACTCATCATCGCTCAAATATTTCTGAGAATGTGTTGAGACTTACTGTGAACTTCGTGTCATCTTTGTCAGACAGGAGTTTGTTCTTCACTCTCCATGCGCGTCAACATGCCTTGAAACACTTCCACCATGCAATACACCTCTTTGGCTCTCCCAACGGGCTATCTTCATCGATCACAAATCAAAGCACATCGAGTCAGTCAAGGACACTTGGCGACGATCGAGTCAATACCATGCTCTCACCCAGATGCTCAGGACCCTCGAGCGCATGGACAAGATGATGGCGTTGCACCAGCGTTTGGAGGCTGGTGGGTTCCTGCAGGGGTTTGGTTTCCCTTTCCCATCCAACCGCATCGACACTTCAAATCATGCAAGTAATGTGCCAACACTAGAGGAGTCAGAGGAACCAGAAGATGAAGATGTGATTGGAATATTGGGCAACACCCAAGATGTGTCCGAGTTCGACGTCCAACTTGCAACTAGACCTCATACGTGTAAACCTTTTTCCAAGATCTGACTATTCACTATTCTGGCTCTCAGAATGTGGTTATCCACCTGGCCTTCTCGCCCTTGCAGTACACATCAAGCAGCCTAACTTCCCACTTGTATTCACCCAGTTCCTTTCCAAAATGCTCCACCCAGACAAACCAACAATGCTTGAAGAATGTCCGACCTTTGATGGCGCAATTAAGGTCCATCACTCTGTGACAGCCACATTTTATGCGCCAAGTGACCTCTCTGGGTCAGGCGGCCTGTGGCGTGAACTAATTCGATTGACACCGTCCTTCTATGGCCACACCCATCGTGACACTGTCTTCATTGTCACTGATGATTCTCAGCCTGGGATGGATGGCATGGAAATTGGGAGGGTGCTTCTCTTCTTCTCGTTCGAGCATCGGCGGAAGAGGCTTGCTTGTGCTTTGATCAATTGGTTCGTCCATGACGCTGAATGCGACCGGATACAGGCATGTGGGTTGTCAGGCCAGAAGATGATGATCACGGTGAGCCAACTCTGAAGCAATCAACATAGATTCCATTGCATGGGGGCCACCTTTTACCCATTTATGGTAGCTCACAGGTACCAGAGGAGTTCGACTACCATGACACTTTGGACTCATATTCATCTTATTTTGTTAACCATTTCATCGATCACCATACCCACGAGTTCATTGGTAGGCATTAGATTGTCTTTGGCGATAACTACAGTAGTTTGTGCATTGTTCTGGACTTCATACATACGGATTTGTATTCGGGGAGCGAGTTTCCAGGGTTCAGGTCTCAGGTTTCCAGAAACCTGAAAAATGCGAAAAAATGCGAAAAACCAATGATACCTTAGAGACTTAAATGTAAAAATACAGATGCAGGCCCAAAGAACAACACGGGCTCCGCTCCAGCTCGGTAACAATAATACCAGTGCAGCGAAAATGTCTTTCGAGAAATACAAGACCCCTATCATTGCTACTGAGCGGGGGGTGCCGTCCTGCTATTCCTCGGCACTGCGTTCACCTAGTTCAGAGTGCGCAAGCCTGTGTATCGCCCACTTTTTGAACCCGCACCTGCAGGATCTATGCAGATGCAAATTGTCTCGGTTTACAATACTGGGGTGCCACCTCCTGGAGATTATTATAATGGGCCGCCGCAATGCGGATCCATGGTGGGGCCAAGGGAGATGATGGGCTCTGCACGGCTATGGGTTATTTTCAAGGGTTGAGGTTAAGAAAGATCTTGTTTGTATTGCTTCCGCTCACAACGAACTAAGCACCTTACATTGCTTCATGGATAGTGATAGTGACATTGTAATTTAGTACTAGTAGTTGCCATGCTTTTCTTTTCACTCTCAACACAAGGGACACTTCCATATTCAAATTCTATGGACCTGTCACTTCCATGGTTAGTGCAAGTCATTGATGATCTGGAGAGTGTCTCAAGTTGCAGAGCCATCAGTGTGAGCGCTGCAGCTACAGGACCGAAAGTGTGAGGTACTTGTAAAGGGGCTTGTAATGAGACTGCGAATATGAAACCATGGACCGTGGGTTCTTGCTGATGATTAATAGCGGTCTTTATCTTCCTACCAACTTGACGAAATGCCCAGAGACCGCATCTTCTCTGGAACCCCAGGCCCACGTAACAGAATAACAACAGATATAAACAGAACAAGATGATGACCCGCTGGGACCGAGTCTTGAGAATCAGGTCGCTGTCTCATTCAGGATAGGCTGCTACCCTTGGATTTGCATTTGGCTTATACGTTAGCAATATCAAGGACCACCAGAATCATTTTCAGAGAGACAAACAGCTTCATCCCGAGGACCTTGATGTCGGGCACATGAGGCATACCTTTGCGATCCCCCACTGCACTCATTGGCTGCTTTTCAGAAAGGCAGAGCATGTGAGCAAGGCTACCTCAACTGGACATTGGAGTACTACTATGAGCAGGCAAGGAGCACACTACAACTCCACACCATGGACATCCTACTTGACAGACCAGCGTTATCATCACCCACCTCAGGGGAAAACCACTCCCTCTGGTGCGCCATAGTTTCCATGGAGAAGGATGAACACAGCCGAAAAACCAAAACACCCTAGCAACTACACACACCGTACTATCTCTGCCACTCTCTCCAATTGGCAGTAGACCACGCCTTCACTGGTACATACGCCAAGTGGTTTTGTCAGTCCAATCCCCCTGAATCCCATGCATGCTCCTGCGGTTTTCATCTCCACTCCCCTCAAAACCTCACACACGATTGCCCACACTTCTTCCAGCATCGTGTCAATACTGCAATCTTTTCCTTCTACAGAGTCACATCATGATCATATGATCAATTATGCCTCTGTGAAGGACGCACACAAATTACTCCAATTCCACCAGGCCAGCTGCACTGCCATGAAGCCTGGAACCAGACCCCCTGAAGAAGCGTCCAGATAGGAAATCAGCCCTGAGGTGCTGATATGGCATGTTTCTCAATGCTCCAATTTAGGATGCAGCACCAGGAGCGGGAGTTTAGCAAAGGAGTTTCGATGGCCCTAAACACATCGATTCAAGTGCAGCATATGGATCAATTTGGACAATTTGGACACTACAGCACAACCCGGTGTTATTCAACGTGCTTACTACTGACGGCACAAACTCCAAAGATGCTCGCATCAACTACAGAGGGTCCGTACTAGTAGGCTGGGACAGACCCACCACTCTGCTAGTTACATTCACTGGCATTTCTGCTTCAACTCACCCAGGGAGCTGATGGGATACTATCATCAGGAAAACCCCGATCAGTCAAATTGTGCTTAATTAAGCATATTGTACATTTTTAATGCCAAAAGTTACAATTGTACCAATAAGTGTTCGATAAAACGTTGGACCATTAATTGGCCTTTATTTGACCAAAATTCCACACAATTTAGCAACAACTCAGTGGACACTTGCCGCAAATAAGAGCTGTCTTAGATGTAGTATAATGCTTAGTTGTGCACAAATAAATCACAAAACGGGCAAGTTAGCAACAACTCAGCAATAACTTGCCGCAAATAGTGCCACTTAGACGTAATATAATGCTTTATTGTGCACACATAAATCACAAAACAGGGACTTATTTTCCGAAAATGGTCTTATTTTCTCATTAAATGAAAGGATAATATAAAATTGTACTAAAAGAACTACACTTTACGTAGATAGAAAATGTCATCTAAATTTATCACTCATCCATTCCATCAAGATCAAGCTGAGCAATGGCGTTGTCTCTGACAATGCCAGAGCGTGGAAGGGTAGCCTCGACACTTAACAACACATTTAATTAGAATATTTACTTAATATAGATCATGGACTCACGAGACTTGGGTATACAGGTCCGCCATCAGGCGATGGTATTTTGTGATACTCCCTTTTTGAATGTGGTCGAGAAACTTTGCGTGGCTGCGGTAGATGTCTTCATACAAGTTGGCATTGAAATCCGACTTCTTATAGATCCCAGAGGAATAGTCCTCAAGAGCGGCATGGACCTGTAAGGAATAAGTCATCACCGTGTAGATAACTCAAAAAACAAACAAACCGCAGTGCCAGCATCGGAATCGGAATCTCAAGTTCTTTAGGGTGGGTATCAGGGAGGCTCAACTTGAACTGATCGTGATGCTTGTTGGCCAATGAGCCTACTCGGGTCACCGCAAAAAAGGCTTCCCGAAGCACTGCAATGACTGCAGGATGGGAGAACAGTTTGGACATGACGATGACAGTATTTTCTTGTGTGCCCTATAGCAATGACTAAGTAAAGCTATCGAAATGATGAGATCGTGGTGAAAGACTGACCTGCTTGGTTGGGTAGATGTACGTTGAGTTCTCTAAAAGTGCCTTGACCTTGAGAACACAGTCCCGCCCTGCCAGGAGTTGATAATAGCCCTCCGCTTTACCGGTGGCAACCTGCCTCACTTGGCCACGGTACATTGAAACACAGCCATTGAGCTTCCCAATGCGAGTGAGGCACACTTGTCAGATAAGTTGCCTTGGTATTGAATGAAATCACATACCACCCAAGCAAAGACCTTCCCAAACTCAAGGTCTTCAGCAAACTGCTTCGCGAATGGCAAAAGGTGCAGTGACTTCTTCGCTGAACTCCAAAGGATACGCTGGTAATAAGCAATGAGACCATCAACTGTGCGATAGGCTTGCTCATGAATCGTGTCGCCTATAACTTTGCTGATGGCGACTTTGATGATTGCTCTCAAGTCGTCTGGCTGCTTGCTGAGTCTAACCATGCGGCCACCAGCTCAAGCAGGCACATAATGGCATGTCGATGGCCACCCCCTATTGACTTTATGACTGTGGATGGACACTCCAGCTTGTTCGTCCTTGCTAGTACTTTCGCCACTTCATCCGTCTTCTGACTCAAGGGGAGTTCCCGAACCCTAGACAACCATTGAAAAGGACTTTTAAGTCCTTGGCAATACCGTGACACACCTGGAGGGTTTCGGGGTCGGAGTCATTTCGTTCTGGCCACTTAGGGACCTCTGCGAGTCGATTGGCCGCTCATTGACCAGTGGCCTTCATTGACTAGATTGATAAATGATCAGACTTGAAAAATGAAACACTTAAAAAGAAAAATATGTTAGTCGATCGAGTTTCCTTGCCTCGGTTGGGATCTTCATCATCACTGGAGGCAGGGTTGTCAACCCCACCTCTGAAGCCCGAAATGTTGGAGGCATTGGCACCGGAGTCCCACTCTGCACGCTTGAGAACCCCACTGCTGAGACAGGACTTTTTGTTGGCATTGGCACCAGCATCCCACTCGGCACTCTTGAGCTATGGTTAGAGAATTCGATCTTCAGGTAGCCTACAGTCCAGACGTACCTCCTGCTCAAACATCTTATGGACAGCGCTTGTATCAATGTCAAAAAGAACTTGTTTGTCTTCAACAAGTTTGCCTTCGTCCTCTGGATCTATTTCCAAATCAGTGCGTTTGTCGGTGTCTTCGCCATCGGATTTGGCCCCATCATCTCCCGACTCATCAGCATCATCGTCCAGGATGATTTCGACTGGACAACGGCGAGTTACAACTGTAACATACAGTAAGTAGGTCTTCACTGGATGAGTACCTCCAGTCATACTGGGCTGGCGTCAAACGGTCACATGTTTGCCAGACTTGGCCTTCTTGGGGAGCCACATCGCTACGGAGGTGGTGGCACATTCGACAAACTTTGGTTTAGAAAAAATTAAAAAAAAAGACACGTAACTTACAGCTTCGTTTGTTGGTGCTGGTGGAAGAATTGGTCGGTGAGCGAGCGTGCTTTCGTTTGCTAGATGAACTTGTTGCTGGTGCCTTGCGGTTACTAAGCCACACTATACTGAAACACTGTGAATGTTCACATGATGCCTGCAACAACTAGGAATGCACCAGCATTGTCAAGAGCTGCAACCAGTGCAGTGCGTCGGGCTAGCAGTAAGGTAGTAAGAACAGTATGGTACAGGCCTCATTAAACAATGAACTTACATTTGGCATTGTCTTAAGCCATTGAGAGTAAAACGAAAGGTAAAGGTAAAAGGGATTGCAACAGGGTAAAGTGTCACGGTGAGGCTTTGAACCGTCTCAGGAGATCTCGAAACCTCTACAAAAAAGAAGCGAAAAAAATTTGAATAAGGAGGGTGCTACGGGGAAAGGAGCGGGCTTCAGTCATAATGGGGGTGGGGGAATGAAAGAAACAAAAAGCAAACAACAAACCAACAGGACCTGGATAATTATATAGTGTGTGAGCTTTTTGAATTGATACTCACCCTAGCACCAATTCGGAGGTGGAATCAAATGGGACGTCAGTTGGACACAAATTAGTGACAATCCAACCACACACTCACCCCAAAAATGTTGACTCTTTGTGAGGGTTGCAGAACTATCGTCAAACGCAGTGGGCTCTATTCCCACTTCCATCAAAGTCGCAACCTGCTCTGTGAGTTGTATCGGGTCTCTCTGGATGGTGGGACCCTGTCACCAGATGGTGACAAAGACATCACGCCGGTGCCCACAGGTAGTAGTGGAGCTCAAGAAATCGAAAGTGAGAACTCACTGTCAGAGTGTGGAGTCAAAACCTCCTTCACAGAAGGTCAGTCCAGTTGTACAGCGTTTAGACTTTGACTCGGACTTACAGCCCTTCTGGTACAAGTCTGGCCAATGGCTGGGGGAGACGGGTCGGAGTCGGACTTCGACGCAGGTACTGGTAAGGCCAACGACTTGGAGGACATTGTAGGTAGATATATTGAGGAGGAGGACGACTTTGACGAAGAGGCGATGGTGATAGAAGCTTCCCTTGCCAAATACAAATATTGCCTCGAACCACAAAGGCCTCTTGTCAGCCTAACAATCGAATCAAACAATCGTGAGGACTCACCAGAAGAACCGAATTGTCCTTATCGATTGTGAGGAGGTTATGAACAACCTCTGAATAATGAACCATTTATTGTCAAGTTCCCTGGGAGAGCTGGATGCTCTCACGCGATCAACAACTCGGATGTGGACTCTGCTACTGGAGCCGACACTTACCAATTCCAGGTGTTGGACAAAGGGATGACAAAGGTCTACGCACCGTTCTTGAGTAAGACAGACTGGGAGATTGCCCGATGGGCAAAGTTGAGAGGCCCAGGATCAACTGCATTTAGTGAGCTAATGAGTATCGAAGGTGTAAGTTGGACTTATTTGATTGAAGTACAGATTGCAGACTCACCGCAAATGTGTAACCGGGCATGATTTAGATACCAGAAAAGCTCGGATTATCTTTCAAGAACACAAGGAGCCTAGATAGTATCATCAATAAATCGCTTCCTGGTCGTCCTCGTTTTCAGCGGCACGTGGTCACAGTTGGTTCCAAAGTGTGTGAAGTTTTTTACAGGGACATTATCGACTGCATCAGATCTCTTTTCGGTGATCCCACCTTCACCCCACATCTTTGCTTTGTTCCAGAGAGACACTACACATATCATATGAAAGACACAAGAATGTATCATGATATGCATACGGGAAAGTGGTGGTGGTCTACACAAGTAAGTTTGATCTTTGTGACTGACCTGCGTGGAGACGAACTAATGACCTCACTAACATAGGAAGCAGTTGAAAATGAGCAGCCAGGTGCCACCATTGTACCAGTCTTACTATCGTTGGATAAGACTTTACTTACCACATTTCGAAACAAAAGTGCATATCCCTCCTATCTGACCATTGGCAACATTCCCAAAGAAATCCATCGGAAACCCTCATTGCATGCATACATCCTCCTCACCTATCTTCCAACCACTCATCTAGTTCACATCTCTAACAGGGCACAGCATCGATGTCTCCTCACCAACTTGTACCACTCGTGTATGCACCGTATCTTGGCGCCTCTGGAGTCTGTGGGATCGACTGGCATGCCCATGATGTGTGGCAATGGGCGCATCTATCGAAACCACCCCATCTTCGCTGCGTTCATTGGTGATTACCCCAAGCAGATACTAATGACTGGCTCTATCACAGGTGAATGTCCCACTTGCAATGTCAACCATGACAGACTCAGGGATTACAACTCGTGAGATGACAATCAACTTCACGATCTAGCATCGGTCCTGGACATCTTCAACTCTTTTGAACAGGACCCAGCTGGCTTCCTTCATTCGTGCTCCTTGGCTGGGATAAAGCCAATTGCCCATCCTTTCTGGAAAGACCTCCCATATGCCCACATCTTCTGTTCCATAACACCAGACATATTGCATCAAATTCATCAGGGTATCATTAAACATGTCACAGCTTGGATTATTGGAGCGATCGGGGCCAACAAGGTGGATGCAAGATGTCGTCGCTTGCCACCGAATCACAACCTTCATGCCTTCACTAAAGGTATATCAACACTATCCCACGTTACCTGTAGTGTTTCCACCAAACACTGATCCGACTTGGATCCGAGTGCTTCCTTGAATCAACGATAAGCTAAGCGCAAGGCTTACAACTTTAGTGATAACTCGTGAAGGGCGATAAACTGTAGAAGGTCCCCTTGATATATCTTCAACCAGGTGATAGCCTAACACACAAGTTGGCAATGAGACGAGAGAATAGTCACACAGACCAATGACTCTGCTATAAGACTGTTTTGGTATGCCTGAGAGGAATACAGGTGGAAGTCCAAAACAACTAAGCTAACGACTACTGGCGAAACCTGCCTAGTATATATAGTACTTCCAAGCTAGCTTTGAAGCTGAGCTCGAACTATAGTAAACATGACTCACGACCTATTCTGCCAATGAGAATTGTCCATCAAGCCACAGGGGCTTATCATGAAACATACAGTACATGAGGCATAAGGCCCCACATGAGTCAGAGATAACACAACACTGAGTCAGAGATAAGAACAACACATGACTCACAAATGATGACATAGAACAAGAGATAAGAGATAACAAATGTCTCGGCGCAATACCAGCGCATCAGAACCTGTTCCATCAGAACTTGAACCACAAAAGGGAATGTCTAGACCTTCAGCTTTTTGTCAGGTATCGCCTCTGACCCCATGCCTACCATGGCCCTTCCAGAACCTTCCAGAACCTTCCATTCTTGATACAACACCGAAGTCCCCTGAGTTATGGCTTAGGTCAGATACATACTGTGACCTGGGACTGTTCCATCCATTCTTCTATGCTTGATATCTTCGGCTTCTCGGGAATCTTGCCTCCGAGGAAACATTACATAATACAAAGCTGTCCATCCTTGATGTCCCATGGCTTATAGATTAGATCAGATACATGGCATGATCGGGGACCTTCACGTGATGAGATCACGTGACCTTCATCCTTCCTGTAACACTTGCGCCAGTATCTGAGGGCGACGTGTGAACGATCATTCCACTCACTAACTGGCGTATACAGAGGGCTTCATCCTCCTCCACTTCATAGTCTTCTTCTTCTGCCTCAGGGTATCGATCAGCCTGGGCCCATACGAGAGCGCGAACTTCTTCTTCTTCTTCACTGTATTCTGGCTGACCTAAGATCCAGGTGTGCGCCTCTGGATAATCTTGACAACTTTTCCAGTGTTCATGGATGCACTTGTGACGTTTGGTGCACGCAGGGTTCGGTACGATGTCACCACGTGACATTACCGGCCAGGAACACAACCAAATGGGCCACAATCTTCTCATGCTTGTCATGGACGTCCCCCTTGCCGAAGGGCATTCAAATGCACATCTTCAACGGGCCATCTGCGCCCTCCTGGACTTCGTATTTCTTGCACAATACCCCATACCCACAGCGAAGACCCTGGAGCTTTTAGAGGACGCCTTGTCGCGATTTCATGAAAGCGAAAGTATTTTCATCGATATTGGCATATGTTGTAATTTTGACATACCAAAGCTCCACTTTCTAAGCCATTACGTTGACCTCATCAAGCTTTACAGCACTACGGACAATTTCAACACTGAAACTACAGAGCGGCTTCACATTGATCTCACCAAGGATGTTACGTGCGAGCAGCACGTGAGCCTGACTTAGGCAATGTAGAGTGAACGCGGTGACTTAGCAATAGTCCTACTCAAGCGCGAAGGCTGAGCCACGTCTCAACGCACGAAGGCGGAGTTGATACTTTCGAATACGCGGCCCCGAAGGACGAGAGAGTGTGAGATGAGAACTCGGCTTTGGATAACAAGTCTGGAGATGTACAAGAAATCCAAGCTATCGACTACAACAGTCGATAGCTTCCTTATAACCTATTCGCGCGATCCGCCTTCGTCAGCGAGACCGCCACTACTACTAATCTGCTGGTAATCGTCCACAGGTATTCAGTCAGCACAACACAGGCCATCAGTCAGCGTATAGTAATCCATCAGTCAGCCATCAATCATCGTACAGTAATCGGTCAGTCATCAGTCGTTGTATAGTACAGTAAGTGTCCCCTTGATCACGCCCCCTCGGTTATCGGTTAGGTCAGATACCTACTATGACCCGGGATGTTACATCACCCCCTTCACAAGGGTGAGCGCCCTCGCTCCACTACCCAATTCGGTACCGTAGTGAGTCCGACATCTGTCTCATGCTCGTCTCGTATCCTTACGAGGGCGTGTGCTCTTCCCAGCCTCCTTGCAGAGTGTCGTGCGCGATCGACATGCACGAAGATGTCATCTTCGAGCCTCTTGATGGCGATCTCCAGCTCCTTGATGACTTCCTGGGACGAGCGGTAGCGCCTCACTTCGGCAGCAAGGGAAATGTCCCCCAGCCTTGCGAGGGCTTCGTCTACCTGGCGTCGTCCCCGGAAGTCAGCGCGAAGGTATAGCAGTTCTTCACGGGTGTACTCAGCTGGGGGTCCCATATCCCGACACGGCTCGGCGTGTATATCTCCGCGGTAAATCGGCTCGCCCCTCCCCATCGTCCCGAACGCCTCCGGATTATCTTGCATCCTCACTCGCACGTATCTGGCAGGGATACGTCGCCCTTCGTGCTCGATAACCATAGGTACCCAGTTCATCCCGTTGTTGAGGACGAACCCTTGGGGGGTAGGCGATACGGCACGGATAGGGCGCCTCGGCGCATGCGCTCGGCGCGTATTGATGGGTGAGGGGTCTCGGGCTTCGGCGTACGACGGGAGTCGCCCCATAGCGGCGTATCCTTCCTCCGCAGTTGGTCCATAGACGACAGCAACTGTAGGTGCTCGTTCTTCGTCATCCATGGCTTCTTCGGTAGTGTTGCTGTCTTCTTCTTGGACTCGGTGGGGCACGCGCATAGGTGCGCAGTGGCAATAGTCGACGGGGTTGTCGCATCTGGTACAGATGACATTGGCGTCGTGGTAGGATCCGTCGGAGGATTTGTCGCTGTCATATTGATCGACGGCGGTGGATGATGTGAAGGCGGTGGAGGGCTGTACGATACTTGCCGTGTCAATTGCAGTATCCTCATCCGTCTCTCCTGCGGCGTCTTCTTCGTCACTTGGTCCAGTCGCCAGGAGGTCATTACTTCCTTCAACAGCCCGTAATCCCTCCTCATCCTCCTCCACTCGTCCGCTTGCGGGTGTGGGAAATCGCCTGCGAGCCTCGGCCAGGTCTCGCGCTTCTTGTTCGGCTCGGTCTCGTTCTGCTGCTGCTCTGACGTGTTTGACAGCGGAGCAGAATGGGTCGTCCACATTGTTGTTGTCGTCATACGTGGTGAGGGTGTCGATGTGGGGGATCTCGTCAATGGTGATAGTGGTGAGTGGGACATAGGACATGTTATGAGTAGGTCCAGGGGATGCGTTTCCTAGAGGTCCGATTGAGACCGCTTTTATGTGAGTTTCAGCGGTTGGATTGGTTTGTTTGTACTTCCTTATCTCTTCGTCCGCATGTACATTGTTCCACGGGACCCACTGGTTATCCGAGTCTGGGTACCCCTTCCATTTGATTAGATATTGGAGTTTGCGCCCTCGTCCTTGTCTTCTCGAGTCTAGTACTTTCTCGACCTCATATTCTTCCACGTCCTCTACCAATTCAGGTGGTGGGCGCTGGTAGTTTGCGCCGTGAATCAGCGTTTCTTTGTAAGGTGTGAGAAGATCTATGTGAAACACATCATGGATGCTCCACTGCGTGGGAAGTTTGAGTCGATAATTGACGGGAGACATCACCTGGGTGATCTCGAACGGTCCATGTCTCCTGGGCGCAAGCTTTGTGGTTGGCTGATTGGTTCGTAAGTGGCGTCCTTCTAGCCATACCCTATCTCCTAGCTGATATTTGGGGGTGTCACGATGCTTGACCCATGACTGTTGTGCTCGGCGCATTTGGTCTTGTGCTTGATTTCTGATCTCCTTCAATTGTTCTAATCTGGCCGCGACCCGTGGTATGGGTGATTTCTTATCCGTCCAATTGGTATGTGGGTGGTATCCCATTAGCAACCTGAATGGAGTCTCGCGTGTGGATTCGTTTATCCAATTGTTATGTGCGAACTCAGCTAATGCTAGATGGTCGGCCCAATTGTTCTGTCTTTCGTTGGCCCAGAGTCGGAGGTATTGTTCCAGCCATTGATTGGTTCGCTCCGATTGTCCGTCCGTTCGTGGATGGTAGGCAGTCGAAATATTCTGCTGTATCCCCAGGATTCGACATAGTTCTCTTGTGAATTTGGATGCGAACCGGGGATCTCGGTCGCTGATCAGTTTTGTCGGTAGGCCAAATCGTGTGACCACATGTTTGGCGTATAGTGCGGCTGTTTCTTCGCCCGATATCTCTTCTTTGCATGGTATGAATATAGACGCTTTTGAACAGTCGTGGTCAGTGACTGTCAGTATAGAATCGTAATCCCTGGACTTCGGGAGTTTGGTAATGAAGTCGAGCGCTACTACCTCGAATGGTGTTGCTTCTGGTTTTGGGAATATTGGTTGTAACGGCGCCTTTGTTCTTTGTGTATTGACCTTGCATCGCTGACACTCCGCACATCCTCGTACATATTCAGCGATATCTTGTCTCATTGTAGGCCACCAGTAGTGACATTCCACTATTTGAGTTGTTCGGTTAATTCCTGGATGTCCATGAACAGGGGGGTCATGATGTGTGGAAATTACTTCTCTAATTTCCTCTGGTGTCCCTGTGACGACCAGTCTCTGTCCTTGGTACCACCATAGTCCGTCTGCTTTGGTTAGCTTGTGGGGGTCAACCCACTTGCGTATCCTTTGCTCGTCTTGTTTTGGTTGCGTGTTGATGGTTCGTACGAACAGTTTGTCCGGTAGAACTGTGACATTCTCGTTGTCCTTTTCTCCTTGGTCGTAATCGGTTCGTCGTGATAGTGCGTCGGCTCTTCCATTTGCTGTTCCTTTGACATGGTGTATTTCGAAGTTGTACTCTGCCAGTTCCAGTACTTCTCGAGCGATTCGTCGGCTGATTTTCTGAGGATCTCGCCAGTAACGCAAGTTGAGATGGTCCGAAAAGATGCGTACTTTGTGTGTAGATCCAGCCAGTAGGTGTCTCCAATTTCTCAACGCTTTTACGATGGCCAACAACTCCAGGTTGTATATGTCGTAGTTTCGCTCGGCAGCGTTGAGTGTTGCTGAGTAGTATCCCACAGGGTGTCGTTTCCCATCCGATTTCTTTTGTAGTAGCACTGCTCCTACAGCGAACCCTGATGCATCCACTTCTAGATCGAATTGTTGTTCCTGATCTGCATGTGCCAGTATGGGTTCTGTTGTGATTCGTCGTTTGAGCGTATCGAACGCTGTTTGATGTCTTGCTGTCCATTGCCATGGTTCGTCTTTGCGTGTTAGTTCATTTAGCGGTTTGGCAATGTTTGCGAATCCCTTGATAAATTGCCTGTAAAAGTTGCAGAACCCCAAGAAGGAACGTACGTCCTTTACTGATGTAGGGGATGTCCAGTCGCGAACACCCGAAATTTTGATAGGGTCCATGCGTGTTACCCCCTCTTCAAGGATTACCCCCAGGTAATCGATACTGGGCGCGTTAAACACGCATTTTTCTGGTTTGAAGAAGAGGTCGTGTTTTCGAGCGACTTCCAGGACATCACACACCGCTTTCTGATGTTGTTCGAGTGTGTTTTCTTGTCGTTTCGTGGCTATGGCGATGTCGTCCATGTAGACCCGAATGATCGTTCCGTTAGGTTCATGTTTTGCTATTGTTGGTTGGTATATCTCGTTCATGAAACTTTGGAACGTTGCTGGAGAGTTGCACAGTCCAAAGTACATGACAGTTGGTTCGAAAAGTCCACGTCGTGTTTTGAACGCGGCTTTGTGTTCATCCCCTTCCTTGATTCTTATGTTGTTGTATCCTTGGCGAACGTCGAGTTTGCTAAATATTTGTGCTCCGCCAAGGTCTCTGATGAGATCGTCAATGAGTGGAAGTGGATACTGGTTTCGTATTGTCCACTCGTTGATTCGTCGATAGTCCTGTACGGGTCGTAGCTTTCCATCCTTCTTTTTGATGAAGAAGAATGATGATGCGTACAGGGATTTCGAGGGACGGATGTATCCCTTCTCCATTTGTTCATCTATGAAGTTGTCTAGTGCCTCGTCTTCTGTTCTTGTCATTGGATAGACTTTGCAGTCTATTATGTCGGGCACTCCCTTCTTGAATTCGATTGCGTGATCGCAGCTCCTTTTTGGAGGAAACCGCTTCGATTCTTCTTCGCTGAATACCTTTGCGAAGTGTTGGTATTCTGTTGGTATTTTGACCTCCACGGTATATTGTTTGGCATCCACCGCGAGTTCCACCGCCGATCTTCGTCCATATACTTGCTCCTCTAGGGTCGTTACGATTTGTTTTTTGCTTCTGTCGTGAACAATCGTGACACTTTTGTGTCGTTTTCTTCCTCTGTTAATAGCCTTGCCAATACTGCTTTTCTGTCATTCGGGTTAATTGTTCGCAACACTATAGGGAGTTGTTTCTCATCTATAGTGGCGTGGCGCCAACTGAACCTTGGTTCATATGTTGCGAGCCATGGATATCCCAGCAGTATGTCTTCCTTTCCTATATCGGTGATAAGGAAGCGCATTTCCCTTTTTGTCCCTCCGGTTTCCACGAGAAGCGTTAGATAGTGTGTGATCTGTCCCGCTTTATTAGTGGTATCATCTATGTTGTAGATGTTTTTGGGCTTATCTAGTGCCCGTTGTCCTAATCCCATTCTCTTGACAAATTGCGGATGAATGAAGTTGTCGGTGGCTCCTGAGTCCACTAACGCTTTGATGTCGGCCATATTGTAACTTGCACGAATAGACACTGGTACTCTCATAGAACGGTAGCGCATAATGTACACAGAGTTACAATTTATTGCCCTCACCCAGGCCGCCGGGTTTAGGCGCTTCCAAAATCCTGTCCCATCAATTGTTGTAGGACCAGGTCTTTTACTTCTTCATCATCTCCGGCTACTCCTCGTAGCCATTCCGCCGCTTTTTCTTCTTTGGTTTGCGAGGCTTCTGCAGCAGCTTCTGTAGTGCGTACTTGTGTATCGCGGCGTCTGCGAGGCTGTCTGCAGTCGCGGCTGATGTGACCCATCTTCTGGCAGTTGTAACACTGCGTTTGACTATGGTCTCGTTTGAATTGCCGCTGGATAAATCCCCCTCGTGGTGGGAATGGCGGTCTGGTGTTTCTGGGGTGGTTTGCTATGATTTCTTCGGCTCCTGCCAGTCGTCCTCGTACCCGATCTGCCGATGTATCCATTCGGTCATCATTCTGCAGTGGCGCGAGCAACTTAGCTAATGCTCCTCCTGTAGTGCGTCCAGGTTTGAATGCGTCAAGGTTTCCCCTGACCGTCTGCATGTGAATCCATTTTTGTTGCCTCTTTAGGGCGGATTCCCTCCACTCTTCGTAATTTCGAGGGTCATCATGTTGGTACATGGTTTCGTATAGGCTCTTGGTAGCCCCTTTGTGAAATACTTGAGTGTTTGTTCGTTATTGATGTTGTACCCTGCGTGTCGAACGAGTTGTTCGTATAGGGCAATATAATCGTCGATTTTGCCGTCCTTCATGTGTATTCCAGCATCCAGTTGTGCTTGTGCTCGTTCCTTGCTAAGAACGTCGCCGAACTGCCTTTGAAATGCATTGAGTAGGTTCTCCCATAACCTATTGTCGAATTGACTGGTCCCCGTAGCCACCTCGTTTACGAGCCATCGGCTGGCGGACATAACCCATTGGTTAACCGCGTTTCCCTGAATGTATGTTAGAAATAACATAGCTTTTTGGTATTTGTTTATCATGGCCGAGTGGTTTGCGTTGACTCCTGCGTAGACTTCCCACTGGAGGATGAAGGCCTCGGCTTGCGACCTTTGTCCTGTGAATGTGGGTGGTGGGTTACCGATAAATTTGTCGTTACCCCCTTGCATGGCTACTGCAGGTCCTGCGAGGGGTGGTCCTCCTCCTGGTGGTCCTTGTCCGGGTGATCCTCCTCCCGGTGGTCCTCCTCCGGTGGTCCTCTTCCTGGGTCCTCCTCCTGGTGGTCCTCCTCCCGGTGGTCCTCGTAGTGGTGGGAAGGGTCTATTGTCTGGTGATGGTACCCTGTTGCGGTTGAGCCTGAATTCGTAGAACATGTCAGTTCCTTCAGGGATGCTTGGTGCGTCAGGGACGTCTGGTCCCATGGCTCGATTGACGGCTTCCACATCTTCTGGTTGCAGTTGTTGAACATGACCCGTTTGTTCATTGATAACGAGTCGGGGTGGTGAGACTTCTGTTTGAGTAGTCATGTAGCTGTATGGCATTCCCCTGATAGGTTCAGGAATATGTAACTCAGCTGTCTGCGCGGCTAATGCGTCTACTTCTGGTGATTGTACTGCGATCTCTGCAGGTTCACCTTCACTTCGGGGGGTTGGTGACCTTTCGCTAGTGTGGCTTGACGGGGGTGGACTAGTTGTTCGTAGTTGAAATTCTGTCCTAGGTGGTTCTGTGTCGAGGTTTGGTTCTTCGCGGCCGTCTATGGCCCCTTGTTGATCAATTGGTCGTGCGTCGACAGTGGTATGTTAATGTTTAGGTCGTCGGCGGCTGGTCGTGTTGCTTCGAAATAGCTGTTGGTGTTGCTCCACCTGAGTTCGACCCAGCAACAGCGCTCTTTGTTGAATACCACTGGATGGAAGCGCTGTGATGTGGCTGCTTCCGCGTAATATCCGGTATTGTTTTCTTCGGATCTTCTGGTGTCTGGTATGTGTGCCACCTCACTCGTCCTACGAGATATCGAGTGGGTGCGTCTCGTTCTCTTGAGTCGATACGATAGGGCACGAAGTCCCAGCCGTCTTTAGTATTGAGAGTTGCCACGGCGTCCGGTTTATTGGAGAGCTTGGATTTAATGTTACGTGCGAGCAGCACGTGAGCCTGACTTAGGCAATGTAGAGTGAACGCGGTGACTTAGCAATAGTCCTACTCAAGCGCGAAGGCTGAGCCACGTCTCAACGCACGAAGGCGGAGTTGATACTTTCGAATACGCGGCCCCGAAGGACGAGAGAGTGTGAGATGAGAACTCGGCTTTGGATAACAAGTCTGGAGATGTACAAGAAATCCAAGCTATCGACTACAACAGTCGATAGCTTCCTTATAACCTACTCGCGCGATCCGCCTTCGTCAGCGAGACCGCCACTACTACTAATCTGCTGGTAATCGTCCACAGGTATACAGTCAGCACAACACAGGCCATCAGTCAGCGTATAGTAATCCATCAGTCAGCCATCAATCATCGTACAGTAATCGGTCAGTCATCAGTCGTTGTATAGTACAGTAAGTGTCCCCTTGATCACGCCCCCTCGGTTATCGGTTAGGTCAGATACCTACTATGACCCGGGACGTGACAGAAGGGTTGCGCCTTGGGTGATCAGCTTGTACTCCTCCTCTAATGTGGGCTTCATGCGCAGCTCTCCTGTATACCACTGCCTCTGCTGGTGGGGCTTCCTGGTAGCTGGGTACTTCGGCTTCTTTGTCGTCTTCTTGGGCGGCAGGGATAATGGTGTAGTCCACTGCATGTGGAGGTGGCACTTGCCAGGGGGCACAGTGGCAGTAGTCGGGTTCGTGTTGGCACCGGGTGCAGACCATGGTGGCGTTGTGATAGGACTCGTCATCTGAGTCAGTTGTGACGTCAATGACTGCGGTGGGGTAAGGACTGGCTGGATAAATTCTCCTGCCCTCATCCTCCATTCCATCTCTGTCCCCCTCACCCTCCAAATCTGATCTGCCTCCCATGATGCAACCACTTTCTTCCACAAGGGTGTGCTTGTCGGCTTCGATCCCTTGGCTGTCTTCTGAGAGTTGACCCATTTCTGGCATGGGGAAATGGCGATGTGCTTCGGCAAGGTCCCTGGCTGCTCCTTCTCATTTGGCAGCCACCCTAATGTGCTCCACTGCCAAGCAGAGGGGGTCGTCGATGTTGTTATTGTTGTCATAGGTAGTAAGAGGTAGGAGGGAGTCGAAGTCGATGACATGTTGGGAGAATGATGCGCTGGTAGAAGTCATGGAAGGAAGTGGTAGTGGTGCTGTCACTTGGTCATGAATCTGACTTGCCTTTATGTGAATTTCTCCTGCCGGATTTGACTGTTTGAACTCCCTTATCTTTTCTTCCGCATGGACATCATCCCATGCAACCCACTGGTTCTCCGAGTCAGCATAACCTTTCCACTTTACAAGGTATTGGAGTTTGCATCCTTGTCCATGTCAGTGTGAGTCTAATACCTTTTCAACCTCATATTCTTCCATGCCATCAACTAGTTCTGGTGGCAGGCATTCGTAGTTTGCGCAGTGCATACACATCTCGCGATAAGGAGTCAGCAGATCTGTGTGGAATATGTCATGTATTGTCCACTGCGCTGGTAGTTTGAGCCGATAATTCACAGGGGACATCACCTGAATGACTTCAAAAGGTCCATGGTGTCTGGGCGCAAGCTTGGCAGTTGGTTGATTGGTTCGCAGATGGCACCCTTCAAGCCATACTCGATCTCCTGTGGCGTACCTGGGCGTATCTTTGTGTTTGATCCATAAGTCTGCACCTTTTTCATACATTCCTGTGTGCTCCATCTGGCCTTGTGGCATTGATCTAGACAGGTTTCGACGCTTGGCAGATTGGCCTTGGCTGGCAGCCATTTGTCCCTCAGGTGGTATCCCATGAGCGTAAAGAATGGGGTCTTTTTAGTGGTACTACTCAGTGTGTTGTTGTGCGCGAATTCTGCCATTGGCAGCTGTGCTGCCCAGTTGTCCTGCCACTCGTTAGCCCAAAGTCGCAGGTATTGCTCAAGCCATTGATTTGTCCATTCAGACTGCCCATCAGTGCATGGGTGGTAGGCAGTCAAGATGTTTTGCTGGATTTGCAGGATGCGGCATAGTTCCCGGATAAACTATGCAGCGAATCTCGGGTCTCTGTCACTAATCACCTTACTTGGCAGTCCAAATCGTGGAAAGATGGTTTTAGCATAGAGCACTGCCGTCTCTTCCCCAGATATTTCTTCATTGCACGGTATGAAAATTGAAGCCTTTGAACAGTCGTGATCTGTGACCGTCAATATTGAATCATGTCCTGATGAGACTGGCAACTTAGTTATGAAGTCGACAGCGATTACATCAAATGGAGCCGCATCTTCTTTTGGGAATATTGGGGCCAATGGGGCCTGCGTGGGTCTTGTGTTGACTTTGTGTCTTTGACACTCAGCACATCCTTGTACGTACTCAGTAATGTCATTCTTCATGTTAGGCCACCAGTAATGTCTTGCGAGCATCTCTTTGGTTTTGGCAATGCCCGGGTGACCTGCAGTGAGTGTATCATGATACTGTTGGATGAGCTGCCAAACCTCAACTTTGGCAGCTGTTACTACTATCCTCCCATTCTTGAACCATGTTCCTTTGAGCTTCTTCAGCTCATGAGGGTCAATCCACGGGTCCAGTTTCTGCTTGTCTTGTTTCATTGTCATGGGTTGGACTTCAGTGAGGGCTCACACAAACAGTTGGTGAGGCAGCACTGTTACTTGGTCATTGTCTTTCTCACCGGTGTCATAATCCGGTTGTCATGATAGTGCATCTGCTTGTCCATTCGCCGTTCCCTTGAGGTGGTGGATTTTGATGTCGTACTCTTCGAGTTCCAACACTTCTTGGGCTACTCGGCGGCTGATCTTCTGTGGGTCCCGCCAGTATTGTAGGTTCATGTGATCTGAAAATACTCTGACCTTGTGTGGGGAGCCCACAAGGAGGTATCTCCAGTTGTGCAGGGCCTTCACTATTGCCAGTAGTTCAAGGTTGTAAATATTGTAGTTGCACTCAGCGTCGTTGAGAGTTGCCGAGTAGAATGCAATTGGGTGTCATTTGCCGTCTTTGCCTTTTTGCAGGAGTACTGCTCCGACTGCAAAACCTGATGCGTCAACTTCGAGGTCATACTGTACCTGAGGGTCAGGGTGGGCAAGTACTGGTTCGGTGGTAATCTGATGTTTCAGGGTGTCAAAGGCCGTCTGTTGTGCTGTTCCCCACGCCCATTCGGTGTCCTTCCTCGTGAGCATGTTCATTGGTTGTGCAATGTCGGCAAACCCTCGAATAAAAGGCCGGTAAAAATTGCAAAAACCCAGGAAACTACACACATCCTTGACTCTCCTTGGTGTTGGCCAATCACAGACTCCTGCCACCTTCACCGGATCCATACATGTCACCCCCTTTCAAGGATTACCCCCAGGTAATCAATGGATGAAGCATGGAAGGAGCATTTGTCTAGTTTGAAGTAAAGGTCATGGTCCTTGGCCACTGAGAGAACTGCGGAAACTGCTGCCAAATGTGCCTCGGCAGTAAGGGCTGCCGAGTTTTTTGGATGTGTTGCTATGGCAATGTCATCCATGTAGATATGGATGTTCATTCCATCAGCCTCAAACTTCGCAATAATGGGTCAGTATATCTCATTCATGGATGCCTGAAAGGTTGCTGGTGAGTTGCAGAGACCAAAATACATCACTGTAGGCTTGAAGAGGCCCTGGTGTGTCTTGAAGGCTGCCTTGTGTTCGTCGCCTTCCTTAATACGGATATTGTTATACCCTTGCCGAATGTCCAGCTTGGAAAAGAGATAGGCTCCACCGAGGTCTCACATTAGGTCTGGTATGAGGGGTAAAGGATATTGGTTGCATACAGTCCACTTGTTTATCTCCTGGTAGTCTTGGACAGGTCGTAATTTCCTGTCCTTCTTCTTGATAAAGAAAAAGGACGAGGCATAAGGGGACTGAGAGGGTCGAATGTACCCTTTCTTCAGTTGCTCGTCAATAAATTCATCCAGGGCGGCATCTTCCACCACCGTCATGGGGTAAACCTTGCAGTTGATGGCTGTAGGTGGGTTTGGCTGGAATACTATTGCATGATCACAAGGCCTCCTGCCTGGCAGTCAGGTAGCATCTTGCTCATCAAATACCTCTTTAAAGAAAGGTTGGTATTGCGGTGGTAGGGTTACTTCCTTCTTGTCTTTGGGCAGCGCTGCAACTGCAAGCTCAGCTAATGTCATCATCATGCGTCATACTTTTGTTTCTTCTTCTCCAAGCTGCCGAATGATTTCTTCTTTCTCGGTAGTGAGTAGGTGAGCCAGCACATCTCGTTGGCTTCTGGGTGAAATAGTTTGAATCATGATGGGTAGGTGTTCAGCAGCTATGGTGCCAGTCCTCCATTTGAATCTTGGCTCGTATGCTGCCAGCCATGGATAGCCGAACAGGATGTCTTCACTTCCGATGTCCGTGACTAGGAAGCGCATCTCTTTAGCTTCCCCTGCTACTGATACTTTCAGGACCATGTAGCTGGTGATGTACCCTGCCTTGTTTGTGGTGTCGTCTATATTGTATATTTTCTTTGGCTTCTCTAGGGGGTGTGTTTTTATCCTCATTTCTTTTAAAAAGTGTGCGCTCACAAAATTGTCGGTAGCTCCCAAGTCTACCAGTGCTTTGATGTCGGCCGTGTTATAACAAGTGTGCAGTGCAATCAGAACTTTCATAGAACAGTAGTGCATAATGTACACAGAGTTACAACAAATTGCCCTCACCCAGGCCACCGGGTTCAGGTGTCATGACTCGCTGTTGTTGACCTACATAAGCGGGATGACAAGTCGCTCCCGAAACTTACTCATGAACATGTTGTGGATTACTGATAGTATTACTGTACGATGACTGATGGTAGTAGTTGTGGTGTTCGTATTAGTGGTCGTTACCAAGCATTAGTAGTAGTGGCTGTATCGCTGACGAAGGCGTACAGTCAAGATACGATATAAGGTAGCTGTCGACTGATGTGGTCAACAGCTTGACTCTCTTGTACACCTTCGAATCTAGTCGGGTTTCCTTCTACACCCGCCTCTTGTCATCTCTCTTAGGAAGGCGCTTTCAAGCGTCCTTGAAACAAGTCACACCTTTGCGTGTTGACATGTAGTGCTAAGTCACGTTACCTCGTCATCGCGTGTAGGGCCTAAGTCAGGCCACGCTGTGCCATTCGTAACATCAGGCACTTGAAAAATCTGTCCCCATCAACTTCTGGAGGACAAGGTCCTTGACGTTGTCTCCTTCTCCTGCTACTCCCCAAAGCCACTCTTCAGCTTTGTCTTCGCTAGTCCTGGGCACTTCTTCGGCTGCTCATATTTGTGGCATTCATCGGTTGCAGCGAGGCTGCCAACAGTCCCGACTGAAGTGGCCAAACTTCTCGCAGTTGTAACTGTTGCACAGATAGCAACTGACGTCTTAGGAGTTAGCACAAAAAGCTATAAGAGAAACAGTTACTTCAGAGGTTGAAGGAACTCTATATTACATAGTAACACACCTATAAGAGAAACAGTTCTATACTAGAGTGTTAGAGAGGTGTGAACAGGTAAAGGTAAAGTGGGGACTTACACTTCAGAGGTTGAAGGAACTCTGAAGTGTAAGAGCAGAAACAGAGACCCTTATATACTACTCAGGGTGGTCTGTGCGCACATGGTCCATGCACCCCAATACAGCACGTGCATGTATCTGTAATTGTAACACAAGTACAACTATTGGTTGGAAACCAAATAGAACACCGTACTGCCACATCAGCTGATCTAAATACAGCTACTACTGGTATCTTGATAATAAAGAACAAAGGAACTACTATACATGGAACAAAGACAATAAAGATATCTTAAAATAGTCCATTCCCATAAGGGGATCAAGATAGATACCACTAGTGACAGGATGACTCAATCATCCTTATAACACAGGAATCCGGATAACCGGTCTGTGTCAACATCCCTCCATGATTGAGGCATGCTCTATAGACAGATATACTTATTATACTTTTTTAGTGTAGCATGGGGTAATTGATTTGCAGGTATACCAAGGTTTTACAGAGACGTTTGTGGATATACGACCTATGCAGGTCATCCCATCTCATACCTAGTAACCTTATTTGAGCCTTTTATCCTCTGCTCAGGAGAAGAGGTGACAACTGTTTGACCTCTTTGAGCCCCATGTACAAAGTATAGAAAGTTGGTGAGGAAGAGGATCACGAGTTCCATGAAAGACACTTTGAAATGGCGATGGCTCGAAGCCATAGTTTCAAAGAAACTTCTTTATGATTTTGTGGAGCTGCATATCCCTTCTGTCTATGTAGCAAAACCAAGACCATCGACTAGACTGTCAAAAGATGTTCTAGGCAGTGACTTTGTAAGGCCATCAGCTAGCATCTCACCTGTAGGGGTGCGCACAAGCTCTACTGCCTGTTTTGCGACATACTCCCTAATAGCATGGTGCTTTATGGTTATATGCTTAGAGTGCCTCCCAGTGATAGGGTTTTGAGACAAGTCCACAGCCCCCTTATTATCACAGTGGAGAGGAATGGGGGAGGAAACCTTGTACCCCAACTCTTTTAGATATGTCCTATACCACATTGCCTGGTTTGAAGCCTCACAGAGGCTCATATATTCGGCTTCAGTGGTGGACTGGGCAATTGTCTTCTGCTTTCGCAATGACCATGAAATGGCGGTGTTTGCAAGAATAAAGACAAATCCTGAAGTGGAGTGCCTGTCCTCTTGATCTCCCCAAGAAGAGTCAGCATAGCCGTGAAGGCCATCCCCACTTTTCCCTCCAGCGTAGAGCAATGCCAAGTCCTTAGTGGTGTTTAGATATGCAAGGACATATTTGGCTAGTCTAAAGTGGTGCTTGGAGGGATTGGAAGCATATTGGCTCAGGCATCCAACAGCAAATGATATATCAGGTCGGCTCCCAATCTGCGCATATAGCAGAGACCCAATAATTTGCTGATACTGCTTTATCTCAGCAGCAGAGGCTTGGTCCTCATATTTGACCAAGTGATCCTCACAGCCTGAGGGTAGAGGGGTATATACTGGGTTGGAATCCCTCATTCCAAATCTCTCTACAACTGATTCGATGTAATCTGTCTGGTTAATTTCCATGGTGAATGAAGCACGATCTCTGATGATGTTAACACTGAGATATGATTGGATTTCACCAAGATCAGTCATCTCATATCGACTAGATAGAGACTTCTTCAGATCATTGATCTTTTCCAGAGAGGACCCAAGTATAGTGATGTCATCGACATAAAGAATGACGAATAGTGCATCGCCCCCCTCATGGCGGTGACACACATATACTCCTGCATCAGAGTATGTACAGGTGAAGCCAAGTTCCTCAAGAACTCCATGAAATTGCAAGTTCCATGCCCGTGAAGCTTGCTTCAGGCCATATAGAGCCTTCTGCAGATGACACACCATGTGTTCAGATCCAGCAACAACGAAACCTTGTCGTTGCTCCATATAGATCTCCTCATTCAGATCGCCATGTAGGAACACCGATTTGATGTCCATTTGGTGAATTTCCCAATTCTCAAGCATAGCTAGTGCTAAAGGAGTCGTAATGACTCAAATCGGGCGACTGGGGATAAAGTTTCATTGAAATCCACTCCTTCTATTTGAGTGAATCCCTTAGCCACAAGGCACGCACGAAAACGTCCATCCGCTTTCTTTTTGAATACCCGTTTCGATTTGACAGCCTTTCTGCCCTCAGGGAGAGCTTCAAGGCGCCAGACCCCAAGATGAGCTAGAGCATCCATTTCATATTGACACGCTTCTATCCACTCATCTGCATACTCAGAATTCATTGCTTCCTTATAAGTGAGAGGGTCCCTATAGCCAGGGGCACCTGCAACACTAAGGAGTTGTACCAGTCCTAGTGCTGCGCCTTAAGTCAGGCATAGCTGGAAGTGTTGAAACATAATAAGTACATACATATCTTATCTATAGCAGTTACAACATTACAGTAGTATCGTACATATGATTACCATATTAGGGTACTCCGTTACGCACAAAGTGGGCGCAACTCCAATATGGAGGGCGCAAGTCTTATCAGTATCACATGTAGTGATATTGAAGACTTCTGAGGTGTTTCACATCATGCGTCACTACAAACGCGATGTTGTGGACACCTTTACTCATCACTTTTACGCAAACGGATGTGGTGGGACCATAGGGACCAGTTTTCCTATAAATAAGGGGAGTAGAGCCCCTCTAAGAATACAAGTCGTTCACTCTACGCACACTTGAGCACTCCTCTCTACAAACCTCTCTATTAGTCTCTATACCTTAACAAGGTGAGACTCCGTAACACTGTTTGCTGCGCTGGTTGCTGCGCAACAGGTTATGGGCCCTGCTACATGGGTGCCATTGCATTCATTGCGAACAACGATGATTGTCGAGCTGTTTAACTACAGTTGCTGTTGTCGACAGCACCATCGAGGCTACCCTTGGCAACCTAGCATTGTGTCCCACGGGACACAATAAGTCCTCAGGGATTGCACCGATTCAGTCTCAGTAGTGTGAGATGGCCATGGGCACTTGAGGCAGTTTCCACCTCGCTAAGACAAGGAGGAGACTGTGCTAGGCTCTCTCTTTTACTCATACCAGTATTGTGAATAGCATGCTGATGTCTCATCAGCCTTCACAGATACTCTGTCGTCCCAACTTAACACCTTTGTCCCCGTCTTTGACGGTCAGGACTATGGCAGCTGGGCACGTGCGATGAAAGCCTTTCTGATGGCGCAAGGGCTCTGGGGTTATGTAGATGGTACCAATTCGGAACCAAATCACCCCGTCGACCCTACTCCTCTGAAGCCTCTTTCAGACGAAGCTACTGAGAAGGAAGCTGATGTCTTTAAAGCTCAATCAGAAATTTACAAAGAGGATAAGGAGAAGTATGACGAACTGATGGAAGATTATCCTGAGAACTTGAAAAAGTGGCAGGATAGGAATGCCATGGCTATTGGCAACATCACTCTTTGTCTCACCTCCTCCCTTCAGCAACTCTTTGCATCTATTTCTGATGCTGACAACTTATGGTGTAATATCAAAGATACTTACTCCATCCCCACTGTTCAATCCATCTACAAAGACTTTAAAGAGGTCATTAGTATCCGGTTCAATCTGAACCAGCATCCTGGCCCAGTCTTTGATAAGATGGTTGCAGCCTTAAGTCGTCTTGCAGAAGTTAACTTTGGCTTTGGTCTTAGTTCACGCAATATGGAGCTTGACCCACTCTTGCAGGCTATGATTGTCATGGCCAACTTTCCATCCAAATGGGAACATCTTGTTCCTATTATCCTTTCCGGCACTCGTCTTGATAAACTAACGATCATGGATGTTCGCACAACCGTGATCAATCATTTCGAGACGGAAGCCAACTGTGGATGGGTCAAGAGCGGGCAATCAGCCCAGAAGATCTCTGCTGTGAAGCACAAGCACGATAACCCTCGTTTTTCAAAGCAGGGTGGTCAGCCGCAGCCTTCATCGTCCACCACACCCTCCAACCAGCAGCGGTCTAACAACCAGCGCGGTACTAGAGGTGCAGGATGTGGCAAGTTTGTCAAAGGCAAGGGTCGTGGTCAACCTCAAGGCCACTCTCACATCGCATCCGTTGCCACACTTCCATCCCCCACTTCATCCACTATCGCCCATATTGGGCATTCATCTATTACCACCTGCACCGTCTCTCAGTCCTCTCCTACTACTAGGACTCTGGGCATTTACCCCTCTGTCAACAATGCACTTATGCTCGCTGAGCGTTTGGAAGTCCCAGCGACTATCCAAATGACAAAGACGCTTGAGCAGCGCTTCTCTGATTTCGATCGAGAAGTTAGCACACGTTCCAATTGGAACCACGACGAGGAGTATGACTCCAAAGTCGATATCGACATGTCGCAGCCGGGTCCTTCCAATCAAACGGAGGACTTTGAGCGCACAACTACTATGGTGCGTCAGAATTGGCCTCCGTCTTCGATGATATGTCAATGGACTCACGTGACTCTGATAAAGAGAATCGTGCTCCAACTCCCGAAACAGGGGAGTATGAACTACACGAAGTAGGGTATGTCAATCATCCTTCTCTTTCTCCCCTGGAAGTTGCTGTTGCCTCTGGCAAAACCTACCATCTTTATACCAAAGATGCGAATGGTAAAGCTACGCATCAACAAACTATCAGAACTCGTAGTTCAAATGAGCTGATGGATATTGTCTACAGACAACATCAGGACTTCATGCGTAGGCAAGGAGAAGCCATGATGCATGGAGAGATGCTGGAGCCTACAACTCCAGAAATGCGGAACATAGACCTAATATATGGGTCTCGTGCACCAACGCCTGAGCCTGATCTCTCAGCTTGGGACCCGATGATGAACAGCAAGGACACCGTTTCCCTTGATTGGGGAACAGATGAAGAAAGGTACGCCTTTCTCACACAGCACTTATACAATGCTGACAATCAGACAGCCTTGGACCTCTTACTAAAAAGTATAAGGATACCAAGTTGTAAAAATAAAAATGTACTGTCTGTAGTGTCTCCATTGTACAGTATGAATATTGGTGCGCTTGATGTTTTGAAATGCGAGCATGGTCAATATTTCACACAGTGTGCTAAGTGTCGAGAGAAAATAAGCTCCATGTGGCTATTAGACTCAGGAGCTTCGGTGCACTTCACTAATAGAATTAGTGACTTCATTGAGTACGAGCCAGCAGAAGAATCTGACTGGATACCGGTTAGAACTGCATCTAATACTATTTATGTAGAAGGATCTGGAACAGTGCTTCTTAAGCACTACATTAATGACACTTTAGTAACTACTAGAGTTCATCCAGTCCTTTACATACCTGAAATGACAACGCGGTTGCTTTCTATGGGAGCATTCTTACAACAAGGTATGCGTGTAATGGGCAACGTGCAACATATTACCTTGTACCATAAAGTACAATCATTTGTCCAATGTAAACCCATTTAAAATGGACATCCATTATATTGGTTAGATGTGCAATCTATTGAAGTAGAAGTACAGTCAGCAGAAATGCCACTGATCTACAAAGTAGATTACGATCTTATGCATCGTCGCCTCGGACACCCATCCAAAGAGGTTCTAAGACATGCTAAGGATTATACAAAGGGTTTTCCCGATGGAATTATAATTCCTACAACTGATGGTATTTGTCCAGGATGTGCGCAAGGCAAAATGCCTGCAGCATCTCATCCTCCATCTGATACTAGGGCAAAAGTTCCTTTTAGTCGTATTCATTCCAATCTAAAAAGCTTCCCTATACCGTCATACCATAAATATAAGTATTTCATCGTCTTCCTAGACGATTATACTTCATATGCATGGGTATCACTCTTATGCGACAAAGCTTTGGCAATTGACATGCTTAAACAATGGATAGAGTTAATTAAAAATCAATTTAACACTACCATAAAAGAGTGGATGTCCAATGCCGGCGGTGAATACAAATCAGATGTGTTCCTTAAAACTTTAAAGGATGATGGCATTACAGTGCTACAAAGCATACCTCACACGCCACAACAAAATGGACATGCTGAACACTTTATGCGCACTATAATGGACAAAGCACAGTCAATGCGACTTGATGCTTGTATACCACAATCATGGTGGGAATTCGCAGTATTACATGCTGTACATTGTTATAATAGAACACCTATGAGTTGTGTTACGCCCAGAGACGTGATCATGGTAAGCGGGATGACGAGTCGCTCCTGAATACTTACCAAGACGATGACTGATGATCTGTAATTCATACAGTACGATGACTGATGAGGTGACTGTACAATTAGTAGTAGTAATAGTAGTGGCAGTCTCGCTGACGAAGGCGGACCCCAGCATAGTCGTTATAAGGAAGCTATCGACTGGTGTAGTCGATAGCTTGGTTTTCTTGTACAACTCGCTACTTCTCAATCCATTCGGGGCTTCGCTTTCTCATCTCTCTTCCCTTGTCAACAAGGAGTCGTTGGGAGCCCAGGAACACCGCAAGTCTAGATACCACCGCGCTGGTATCTAGTGAAATAGCCGAACTCCGCCTACGAGCGTTGAGACGATTACTCAGCCTACGCGCTTGAGGATTTGCTAAGTCACCGCATTCATCCCCTACGTGCCTAAGTCAGGCTTACGTGCAGCTCGCACACAACAAGTTGCCTTAAATGGCAAACACCATATTTTCTATTAAAAAAATGAAATTCCAGACATTTCACATCTCAGAGTGTTTGGATGCGGTGCTTATGTGCACATCCCAGAAGCTCGGTGTATAAACAAATTATCCCCTAAAAGCAAGCTTATGATCTACTTAGGTAGACCTTCTGGAATGAAAGGCGATGCCTTCATGCGTCATCATAACACTGTATTCTATTCAGATAAAGCTCTGTTTGATGAAATGTTATTTCCTAATTGTACTACTGGACCAAAAGACGGTAGAACAAGGGGAACAACCCAGTTGAATAAACCACCATCTAATCAACCACCCATTGATGCGTCTGAAGACACCACTCCTGGTGATCTTGACTCACCACTTCCCGAGCTTCTCAAAGGGAGACGCGCTTGACAACCTGACGGGGTTGATCAGGTTCCAGATGAACCTGAGGCTGCTGTTCAGCCTGACGAGCCACAAGCTCCGCTTCCCATACCAGATCCTGTACCTCCTCCATTTGAACCGAGGAGATCTGGACGTTTGAGGAAAACAACTACTCTTCCTGAAAATGTCTATGGAGATAAACCTCCTAGTAAAACACTAGCAGACATTGAGCAAAGTCGTACTTGGCAAAACCTGGTAACGAACCAGCCAGGTAGCTCTCGGCAGCGTTTACGCCAAGATCAGCCGATTCCAGGAGGAATTCCTGAGCAAATCGAGCCTGATCCTCCAAGTACAAAGAGTGACTCTTCGCACAACTCAGAGGATGAAGTAGATCAGCAGTTGCTGACCCGCCTTGCTCAGGAAGGGGGAGTCAAATTCCTGGATCTATTGCTTGCCAAAGCAATTTCACCGCTAGATCTGGAATCACCTGATACCTCCAATATTCGTGAATGGACCTTTAGGGACATTCTAAAAATGCCAAGTGATATACAGGAGGAGTGGCGTAAAGCGTGTCGTGAAGAGTTAGAGTCTCTTCGCAAACGCAAAGTCTTTGAACTTGTTGACCCACCGAAAGGCAGAAAGGTCATTAAGAATCGATGGGTATTTGACGTAAAGTCAGATGGCCGGAAGAAAGCCAGGCTTGTAGCCAAAGGCTTCTCTCAGGTTGAAGGCATTGATTATGACGAAATATTCTCACCCGTGGTACGGTTTGAGACTGCTCGGATGATGTTAGCGCTTGCAGCGTTAAAAGATTGGCACATCTCCAGATTAGACGTCAAAACAGCCTTCCTATATGGTGAACTCGATGAGGAACTATATATGGAACAACCTGAAGGGTTTAAAAACCCCCGCCAGAAAAATAAAGTGATGCGTTTAAAGTGTGCCATATATGGACTAAAACAAGCTGCTTTAGCATGGTGGAAAGCACTTGATAAATCCATGGCTACGTTAGGATGCACACACTTGCTATCAGACTCAGGTTTATTTGTTAACGCAGATAAAACCATTGTAGTGATAGTATATGTCGATGACGTTCAATTCCTTGGAAAGAACAAGTCTGACATTAGTTCCCTAAAGGAATGCTTTATGAAAATCTGGGAATGTCGTGACCTTGGTGATACCCAAGAGTTCTTACGCATGCACATTATTAAATCCAAGGGTCGAATCCTTGTTGATCAAGTAGATTATCTACAAAAAGTGCTGCAGCGTTTTAAACTCACAACACGAAAGCGGTACCCACACTGCTACCTGAAGGGTATCAACCAGTACCCAATAAAAGTTCACCAGACCCAGAAATTTGTGCATCATTCCAACAAGTAATAGGATCACTCCTATACATCATGATTGGAACTCGACCAGATATTGCCTATGCAGTGACTAAACTCGCACAGTACGCTGCAAACCCCACACAAGACCATTTGAATAGGGCATTATATATTTGCCGCTATCTTATTGGTACTTCTAGTTACGCTTTAGTCTATGATGGCAAAAGTGATGGGGGTTTACTAGCATATGCGGACTCTGATTGGGCATCTGACCCAACAACGAGAAAGTCTACTACAGGCTACTTAGTTAAATTAGCTAATGGAGTATTCTGCTGGAATTCTAGAGCGCAGAAATCAATTGCGTTGTCTTCCACAGAAGCAGAATACATGTCTATCTCAGACACGAGTAGACAGTTGGTCTGGATTCGATCTCTCTTTGAAGAGATTGGAATATCTTTAGAACCAATTCCATTATGCGGAGATAATCAAGGCTCCATATTCCTTGCTTCTAATCCTGTACAGGAAAAGCGAATAAAACATATAGACCTACGCTACCACTACATTCACGAGGTCATTCGCTTAAAGAAGATTGAACTATTGTTCATTGAAGGAGCCGAGAACCCTGCCAATTTATTTACTAAGAATCTGGGATGCATAAAGTTTCTTAAATTTAGGGAACAACTAGGACTTGAGTTCTACTCATCCTAGATAGAGAACGAAATCATCGCATAGATCTCAGAAGAGCCTGACATTCAGATGGCATACCTATGCATCCAAGTCAGACCCGATAATCTTAGAAGATGTGTCAAGTAATGCCTTTGCGTGGCACACTTGCAAAGAAGTGGAAAAGATCGAACTTTACCAAAAGTTCAGCCTTAGTCCCAATCTTCTTCACACGACTCTTTCTCTCTCAACACCGATGACATGATGAAGCTATAGGCTTCATGTGCAAGGTGAATCTACGAATAATACACAATGATCCTTGATTGCTGTCATCAGGAATAGTCATTATATTGCACTATATTACTTTGCTCAGTACATACACGGTATACTTAGCAAGGGGGAGTGTTGAAACGTAATAAGTACATACGTATCTTATCTATAGCAGTTACGACATTACAGTAGTATCGTACATATGATTACCATATTAGGGTACTCCGTTATGCACAAAGTGGGTGCAACTCCAATATGGAGGGCGCAAGTCTTATCAGTATCACATGTAGTGATATTGAAGACTTCTGAGGTGTTTCACATCAGGCGTCACTACAAACGCGATATTGTGGACACCTTTACTCATCACTTTTACGCAAACGGACGTGGTGGGACCATAGGGACCGGTTTTCCTATAAATAAGGGGAGTAGAGCCCCTCTAAGAATACAAGTCGTTCACTCTACGCACACTTGAGCACTCCTCTCTACAAACCTCTCTATTAGTCTCTATACCTTAACAAGGTGAGACTCTGTAACACTGGTTGCTGCGCAACAGGAAGCTCAACTGGCGAATCCCTGTTGCAATTTTCCTCAAGAGGAGTAAAAGCAGGGGGGGAATCGGGTTGATTGCTCTAGGACAACGATTGGAACGTGTGTTTGGATGACGAACAGGGGGAGATGTAGCAGTAGGACAAGTAGGTGGAGTATGATATTCTGTTTGAGATGGAGGTTGGGGTGATTGGGTGGGAGTGTGCGGCCTTTCTTCCTGAGGTTGTTCCTCAGGTGTCTCTTGTGTAGGTTGTTCCTCTGGTAACTGAGGAGCCTGAGGCGCTTGTGGTGGTGCTGGCGGAGGCTGGGCAGGCTATCCTGGAAATGTGACTTCTACTGGGTACTCAAGTGTCTCCCCAGTAGGAATGGAAGGTGATGGAAATTGGATTGGTGGTCTCTGATTGCCCAAATCAGAGCGGGAAGGGAAAGTCTGTTCATCAAATGTAACATCTTGTGAGATGACGAACAACCAGCTATGTCTATCCCATAGAGTATAACCTTTTGTATCAGGTTCATAGCCCACAAACACGACTTCCTTTGACTTAGGATCTAATTTGTGTCAGTTGTGTTCAGGTACATGATAATAGGCTTTACAGCCAAATACTTTAAAGTGAGAGACATCTGGTACTGTACCATACCAGAGCTCATATGGAGTTTTCCACTTAGTAGAACGGATGGGAGTTCTGTTGTAGATGTAGATAGCGGTCATAACCGCTTGCTCCCAGAAGCCCAGGCTTAAACCCGCATCATGTAGCATACTGGTGCCCTTTTCCATGATGGTGTGATTGAATCGCTCAGCTCTACCATTCTGTTGTGGAGAATGTGGCACAGTGAGTTTATGCTCAATTCCCGCTTCCAAAAGAAGGTTTTTAACCTCCTTGTTCACGTACTTGCCCCTGCGATCAGAATGAAGACACTTTAGTTTATAGTGCTCCAACTGCCTTTCAGCCCATTGCCAGTAGTGCACGAAGGCACCTGAAAGCTGGTCTTTGGACTTTAGAGGAATCACAACTGCAATTCTGGTGTGATCATCGATAAAGGTAGCAAAGTATTTGTTCCCCTGAATAGAGTTACTCTGGAGGGGTCCAACTAAGTCAGAGTGAATGAGTTCAAGCGGCTGTGAAGCACGCTTATTGGAAGAAGGGAAAGGATGACGATGGCTCTTGCCTAGCTCACAGCCATGGCAGATACCAGTCTCCTCTGGGGAATTATTTATGATGAGTCCTTTACAGGAACTCTGAGCATATCTCTTTAGCACTTCTTTGGACATATGCCCCATGCGCTTGTGCCAGGTCTCTAAACTGGCTGATGCAGAGGCAGTGCTTACACCATATATGTGGTGCACTGAGAGCCAATAAAGGCCTCCAGCTTGAAAACCATCCGCTACTGGCTCAAAGTTATATTCAAGGGAGAAACATCCCCATTGAACTTTGCCAGTCCTCCTTTCTTTGTAAGAGTCGATACAGAAAGGATTCTGTCTTGGGTGGAGGGGATGTGCAGAACATCCTCTAGGACAAGGTCCTTGTTGTAGGAAGTTCTGAAAATCACAGAGCCCTTGCCAACAGCTTTGATGATGGTGCCATCAGCAATGGAGATGTCACTTGTGTGAGATTTGTATGTATCGAAGTCCTCATGCTCATATGTTGAATGTGAGCTTGCTCCACTATCCAGAAGCCAAGTGTTGTTACGCTTGCTTCCCATGACATAAAGATGAATTTGAGGGACCTCAGTCACCTCCTCTATTTTGCCACTACCATTTACAGAACTAGCTATTGGGGCAAGTAAGGCCTTTGGTACTGGTGGTGCCATCAGGCACCTTCTGGAGGTCTCCTGGTCCTCCGCAGCTGCCATGACATTGGCAGACTGCTTTTTGATCTGCCCCTCCTTGCTCTTACGGGTGTTCTCTTGGTCCTTCTTCATCTTTTTGCAGTCCGGCTTTTTATGGCCGGGCTTTTGACAGTAGTAACAGGTCACCTCAGATGAGGTACCTTGATTTGATGATGAGGCTTGCTGCGGTTTGGACTGCTGCTGCTTGCCTTTATTGTTTGATGAAGATGATTTGACTGGGGCGGCCTTGTTTAGGGTCGCCGAAGGACCGTTGAGACGACTTTCCTCATTTAGGAACCTCTGAACGAGGTCATTTGGGATGAGTGCCGAGGGGGGACCATTGGCAAGTATTGTGCCAGCGATTGTAGAAAATGACAGGGGGAGTGCATCCAGTAAGATAAATGACAACTGCATGTCACTGATAGGCATCCCATTTTCCACCAGTGTGTTCCTTGTGTCCAGCATACACTGGAGTTGAGGCAGGAAGGGCTGACCTTCCTGAAGCTTGGTGTTAGCAAGCCCAACCCACAAGTTGAAGGTGGCCATAGAGCCAACCACACCGTACAAACTTTCCAGGTGGATATATTTCTGATGCACCGTTGCATAGGTGAGATCAGATGCCACCACCGAGTAGACTTCTGTAGTACAAAATAATGTTATCATGCCCAAAAGGGCCTCCTCCTGCTTGTTCCAGAACACAATTACATCTGCATCTGGGTTGGCAGGATCGGCATGAGCCAGGTCGTCGTGGGTGAGGTGGCGTTTGCAGCCATTCATCCTCATGAGTGCCACGAAGGTGGAGTTCCACTGAACCCAGTTAGTGCCATCCAAACGATCCAATTTGATGGTGGGAGGAAAAACCACGGTGAATGCAGAGGTCATGTTTTGGGCCATTGATAGAAATTTGAGATGTTTTTAAATCTGGTGCCGAGGAGCGGTCAGCACCAGTCCATATCTTTGAAGGTATGGATACCCAATCACAGGAGCGCTATGCTACATAACACATTTGTGTCATGCCTCAAGTTTGTGCGACTTTTCTAGATAATTGAATAGATAGTTATAAAATAATTAGTACCCTTGCCAGTTTTAAACTCTTCTGAGACCTGTAAGGGTAGTGAACCTATGGCAAAAGTCTAGGGGTCTTAAACCAAGGATAAGATGTCCGTTAGGACAGAGCTATAGGTCTCGCCATCTAGAGCTATGCTAGTTTCTCACTAGAGACTGATCATAAGGGATGCTTGTCAGAGAGGAGCCAACAGCAAATTCTTAGAAGTGTGGACAGGATCAACTCCTAGAACAACACAACCAATTGTCTGTGGAGTCTCTGAACCAGGCTATTAAGAGCCTTCAAGCATAAGTAGTGCAACAGTGAGACATCCTATGCAGCGAATCCTGCACAAAGGCGGCGAATACGTCCACTAGGAGAGGTCTGTGCAACTACTGTGTATATACTATAGTAGCAAGGCCTAGTTGTGCCAGACGACTGCACACAGTGGGTTTGACTATTAACCACTGGCAGATGCCTTGAAGGGACCCAGGTATTAACCAAGTATCCCCCAACCATTAACCAAGCCTATAGCCCCAAGGGTCTTCTTCCCCTATTGGCCTACAACTGGACAATGCCAGAAAAATAAAGTAAGAAATCTATATAGTGCGCACTGGAGGATCTTCAGGACGCTTCAGCTCACTTAAGAGCTCCCTCACGCCTGTCAATAGAACTATACAGGGCTAGCCAAAGTGACAGACTACTAGGGGCATAGCCCTTTTCACCTCGGGTGTATGGAGTGCCAAATAAAGGAATACATGCTCACTGAGTGGGAAAGAGATGATGTTGAAGATGGTGACAAGTCAAAGTGAGCAAAGGCACAGAGTGTAGATCTGGGGTAAAAGAAGTAGACTGTCAGTTAGGACGCAGGGCCCATAACCTGTTGCACAGATAGCAACTGACGTCTTAGGAGTTAGCACAAAAAGCTATAAGAGAAACAGTTACTTCAGAGGTTGAAGGAACTCTATATTACATAGTAACACACCTATAAGAGAAACAGTTCTATACTAGAGTGTTAGAGAGGTGTGAACAGGTAAAGGTAAAGTGGGGACTTACACTTCAGAGGTTGAAGGAACTCTGAAGTGTAAGAGTGGAAACAGAGACCCTTATATACTACTCAGGGTGGTCTGTGCGCACATGGTCCATGCACCCCTATACAGCACGTGCATGTATCTGTAATTGTAACACAAGTACAACTATTGGTTGGAAACCAAATAGAACACCATACTGCCACGTCAGCTGATCTAAATACAGCTACTACTGGTATCTTGATAATAAAGAACAAAGGAACTACTATACATGGAACAAAGACAATAAAGATATCTTAAAATAGTCCATTCCCATAAGGGGATCAAGATAGATACCACTAGTGACAGGATGACTCAATCATCCTTATAACACAGGAATCCGGATAACCGGTCCATGTCAACAGTAACACTGCATCTTGCTGTAGTTCTGACAATTTTGTTGCTGTCATTGCAGGTATCCTCCCCTTGGCAGGAAGGGTGGTCGACCATTGACTATGTCTTCCACTCCGGCAAGTCATCCATGTACCCTATCTGCTGAGGTGTCCATGGCATTGGGGTGAGATAGTGGGGCCAGCAGTTTTGCCAGTGACCCCAATGGTCCTTTGTTAGCATTGCTTTTGAATGCATTGAGATTACCATGTACTGTCTGCATGTGAATCCACTTCTGCTGCCGTTTCAGGGCAGATTCTCTCCATTCTTCGTACGTCCTTGGGTCGTCATGTTGATACATGGCTTCATACAATGCCCTTGGCAGCCCTTTGATGAAGTATTTGAGGGTTTGCTCTGCGTTGATATTATATTCTGCGTGATGGACTAGTTGCTTGAATTGCGCAATGTAGTCATCAATTCTTCCATCTTTCATGTGAATACCAGCATCGAGCTGGGCTTGTGCACACTCCTTGCTGAGTATGTCACCAAATTGTCTTCTGAACGCGTGGAGTAGATTCTCCCAGAGCTGATTGTTGAATTGATCGGTGCCGGTGGCGACCTTGTTTATGAGCCATTGACTGGCAGACATTACCCATTGGTTAACTGCATTTCCCTGAATGTATGTGAGGAACAACATAGCTTTTTGATACCTGTTCCTCATAGCTGAGTGATTGGCGTTGACTCCTGAGTATACCTCCCACTGGAGGATGAAGGCTTCTGCTTGGGCTCTGGACCCAGTGAATGGTGGTGGCGGGTTGCCAATAAACTTGTCATTTCCTCCTCCTTGAGGGGCGTTGATTGCTGCTGCGTGGTTCGGTCCTCCTCCTCCTCCTCCAGGGGGTCCTCCTCTCCTAGGCAGGAATGGTCTGTTATCTGGTGAGGGTACCCTCCCCTGGTCAATTCTAAATTCTCAGAACATATCTGGTTCCCCTTGGTTGCTAGGCACGTCAGGTATGTCTGGTCCCATTGCTCTGTTGGCAGCCTGCATATCTTCTGGTGCCAGTGGCTGTACGTGCCCTGTGTGCTCATTGAACACAAGTTGGGGTGGTGATAACTCTGTTTGAGTGGCCATGGTGAAAGGTAGTCCTCTGATAGGCTCTGGTAGGTGTAAGTCAGCTGTGCATGTGGCGAGTGTGTCTACTTCTGGTGAGTGCACTTTGATGTTCTCTGGTTCTGGTGATGATGCCGATACTGTCGGCTGGTGTTTGCTAGTGTCACTGGTTGTTGCGGGGTTTTGTGCTCTTAGCTGGAGCTCTGCCGCTGGTGGTTCTGATTCGAGGTCGCAGTCTTCTTCTCCGTCGCTTGGTCCTTGCTGGTCTACCAGTAATGCATCTACCAGTGAGATGTTGATGTTCAAGTCGTCGGCTGTGGGTCTTGCTGCTTCAAATATTTCTCGGGTGTGGCTCCACCTGATTTCAACCCAGCAACAATGTTCGCGGTTGAAAATGACAGGATGATACCTTTGTGAGGTTGCTACTTCTGCTGTGTTATGCTCATCAGATCTCCAGATGTCCAATACCATTCTCCACCTAACGCGTCCAATGATGTAACATACAGGGGCATCCCTTTCTTGCATTCTGATTGTGTAGGGTTGGAAGTCCCAACCGTCTTTGGTAGTAACTGGCGCCACGGTGTTGAAAAGAGCTTGACATTAATGTAATGTGCGAGCTATGCACACTGCTTGACTTGAGCACAGAGACACAATGGTGAAGCTGCCGAGTATGCAGGAGCTGCTGAGGAAAGCTGCTGAAAGGAGCTGCCGAGATTAGCTGCCGAGGTTTTGGGCCGAATATGGGCAGCTGCCGATGTAGCTGCCGACTTTCCTAATTGAGCTGCCGAGGCTTATGTAAGCCAAGGGATCTTGTTTGGCTGAAGTAAGTGGAGGGGGCTGATAGCTGCCAAAGCTGCCGACGCTGATGTAAGCACGGTTCCTGAAGACACTCAAAGGTGCTTCCCTAAGATGCAGTATGAGGAAGTGCTCAGATGGAGACACTCCTTAGCGGTTGCGAATGGAAGAGATGAGAAGCCACTGGATTCCACAGACAAGACTCAAGTTCTACAAGAACGTCAAGCTGCCAAATACATCTTTCAGCAGCTTCCTTATAACAGTACTTTGGCATGCGCCTTCATCAGCGATCGCGCCACTACTACCAAGTATCAGTAATCGTACAGTGTAGTGTCAGTCATCATATCGAGAGTATCAGTAAGCCCCCAACAGTCCATTAGTAAGTTTCACAAGCAACTCGTCATCGCGCTTACACCTGCCAAATTGTAACATACCCTCCTCACACCCTACCATCCTCTTGGCCAACCCCTCTTGCCCTGCGCTGCTCTCGCTAGTGCTGTGCCACATGCTTCGATCATGCAGGGGAGTGTGCCAGAGGAATGGAGGTGTTGGGTATGTGTACCACTGCCAGTCAACCAGGATCATACTCCACTTTTTAAGACACAACCAAAGCCTCACACATTTTGGGCGGACAACGAGAAACAGTGACAGCAGACAAGTTCTGGTGTCGATCATTCAGCATTGGTTAGGCAGGCACAGTGTGGATGTATAACCTGGGCTGTCTTGTCACTCCAGAGGAGCTGGTGAACATGGCCCCTACTGCTTTGTACTTGCTTGCTGTGCAGAGTAACAATAGTTGTGTGACATTTGCACTTTGAGCTCATCAGCATGCAACTGTTGGTGGCTAACAACAAAAGTAATTGCAAGTGGTGTTTGGTTTGAAGCGAGGCCACCAAGCCCCACAATCACAGGAAGGGGAATGACAACAGTCCAGCAAACTCAACAATATTTGTAACCATAGCCACCCTCATTGTCCCACTCTCCTCACTGTACCCTTTCGGCTCCTTTCACCAACTCTTCCCCACCCCAATGACCCTCATGTCTCACACTTCCCAGACCTCATGTCCCACCCATCCTGCTCCAAGTCCTGTCCTTCTCCCAGCCCTTCCTCTGGACCCTCTCTCTTCAGGTTGGCACACAACACAGATGCAGACAAGGATGCACTGCAGGACATCAATGTTGACATGAAGAGGAGTGAGGACAGTGATGATGAGATTAATTTGTGGGAGGAGTTGAGAGATTGATGGGCTGCACACTTCAGGGGTGGTTCTAAGGATTGTATGGTGACCGCCCTCCTTCTGATCTCCCTCTGGCACAGCCTTGGCAAGTCTACCTTGTATATAACTTAGCAGTAGAAACCTGAATACATGTTTTCTGAAATAAACCCCAAAGGGTGTATGCTACGCCTTTTATGTGGTACACTCCCTGGAAATTCTGCACCTTCAGAGTGATTACATAATCAAGTTACTCTATTTTCCTCTTTAGTGTTCGGTTTGGGCATTCAAACCCAAACTGGACCAGACTGGACTGAAATATGCCTGAACTGTGGTTCAGGTTCGGGGTTCAGGCAAACACCCCGAACCAAACCCTTGGTCCCATTTGGGGTTCAGGCAAAGTTGGCTCTGAACTGGACTGAACCAAACTTTCCCATCACTAGTTATACTTTTGAGCCTTATTGATGCCTTCAGTATCTGGTCATATGTCTTGTCCAGGGACTCAGGCAGTGCATTGAGAAATTGACAATGGTTGGGTGGGAAGCAATATTGCAGTGTTTCCAGCTGGCAGTATACCCATCTGAACTGGTGCGATGATGTAAGAAATGACTTTTAGCATAGAATAACTTGACACCCTTACATTCCATTGGCTCTTTCTCTTAGTGTCTCAATCACCAGATTTTTATCTTCTACTCTCCATCTCCTCATCACTGTACTCAGGGACGAATTGACGACAGTTCAAATGTAGTCTGCAATGTCCATTTTTTGTCCACTCTCGTCATGTAGGGAGACTGAGAAAAATGCCAGGGACTCAAAAATGGCTTGGATGTCTACCTCTGGATGGCTAGTTGCACAAATGTAAAGTCCACGCAGGCAAAGGTCAATGAGCTCCTTCACAAGTTGGAGGACCTTGGAACAAGAAGAGAACCCCAAGTCGGGACATTCATCAATCACATCCAGGACAATGAAAACTGGGCAGTGAGCCAGCAGTCTCAGCATCTCTTTGAGACATTCCTTCAAGACATTGTCACTCAGCTGTTGCGTGCCATTTTCATGAGCCTCATAAATGCAGTGGAGAATGTCACAGCAGGGCTAGAGTGAGTGGAAAGCTGGGTTATGAGAGAACACAGGAGGTCATGACAGGTTTGCTTGTTAAGATCCCTAAAGTTGAAATAAAAGTAGGCCATGACAGCTGATCCAATTTTGCATAGACCTATAACATTTTGAATGACGCTCTGTAAAAAAGAAAGTCAGGCAAAAGTCAATGAAAAGTCGACTGAATTTTGACTGACTTTTGATTGACTGAAGTCCTTTTTTTTTGACTTTGACTTGACTAAAAAGTCAATGAAAAGTCATACAGTCAATTGACTTTTCATTGACTTTCATTGACAGAAGGCCATTTTTTTTGACTTTGACTTGACTGAAAAGTCAATGAAAAAGTCATACAGTCAATTGACTTTTCATGACTGATATCTGTTTTTTTTGACTGAAAAGTCTCAAGAAAAGTCAAGAAAGTCAGTGCAATGTCATTGACTCTTGACTGACTTTTAATGACATTGATCTGACATGAAAGTCAAGAGAAGTCAGTGAAAAGTCATTGACTCTTAGCTGACTTTCATTGACTTTAACCTGACATGAAAGTCAAGAAAATGTCAAGCAAAGTCAGGGAAAAGTCAATGACTCTTGGCTAGTGATTTCCCAGCCCAGCTTGGCCTGAAAGCCATGGCAATGGCCCAGCTTTTTGCGGCTGAAGGCTTGAAGTATTGAGGGCTGTGACCGTTGATGAAGGCCTCAGAGGGCTTAGGCTCTTCACGGCTCAAAGCCCCAATGTTATATGTTTTCGGCTTAGGCAGCTCATAAGCCACGGCCCATATGTCTGGGTGAACTTAAGGTCAACAAATTTGAACACATTTGCTACGCAACTTGAATGCATTTACTCTAATCAATGTCTGCAAGGGTGTCTGTGTCATACTCACCAATATCAGGATTGCCATCGGCGTCGTCAGAGACTGGCACCCACCAATAAAAGTTGTTGGTACCATCTACCACTTCAATTGGCATGCTGTCTTGGTTTGTGCCTTGCTCGTCCACCTGGTCCGAGGCTGGTCGAGGTCTTCCTCTTTGTCAGTTACAGTTATAACATCCATCTGCATGAATGCCACCATACTGCACCACATGTCCATCGATGGGTCTGCTGCGCACGAGATGTGGAGCGGCATCTCTGGTGGGAGGATCGATTGCAGTGTTGCGTGCAGCCAGTCTGTGAGGCAAGGCATTTGCGCAGGCAAACCTGTGAGGAAAACGTTCTACAGTGAATGTGCTCAAAAGCGCGTGCATGAGTAAACATGTGGCCGAGATCAGTGGGGGAAGATAGAAGAGAATAGGAGTGCCAAAGCTGGGATAAGCGAAGGCAGGTGGCATGAGGAGCAAGGAAGGAGGAAGAGATTGAGGGGCCTAGAGAGAATTCAAACAATTAGCAGTTGAGAAGGGGGAAGAGAGGAGCTTTAGAGCTTGAAGGAGACTGAAGCAATAATCACAAGAAAACCGATGTGAGTTGTCTTTTACTAGACCTAACGCGTGACCACTGTTTGCTCAGGAGATCACACAGTCACACCAGAGGGACACAGAATGGGAAGGGAGGATTCAACAGATTATTATAATGATTTGTAGGTCCTTATATACTTTTCGAGCCATACCTAAGGTTAAACGAAGTCTAAAACGTTGAAGTCGAAACTTGTGAGGGGGAACAGTAGAGGTGGGGGAAAAGTAAATGAAAGGGTTCGAGGGAAGAGTGGTTGATCATGGAAGAAGCACGAAGTCAAGCACGAAGTACGGGGACATAGGTAAATGAAGGAGTTTGGGGATTGAGAGTGTGAGGCCGAGTAGCAACACCAGTGATCGCAGTGACTGCACTAAAAGTATAATGAAAGAGTTAGAAACAACAAGTAAATATATGGGCGCGCCTGTGCCCGAGACAGAGAGCACGACGAAATATCAGCTAACAAGTCAGGGTCCACAGGCATGAAGGTCGTCGGCCAAGGGTGAGGGATCTTGAAGAGTACGGTTTTGTCTGGATGAAGGCAAGGAGAAAGGCAAGGAGGACCAACCGGTGACAGCAGGAGAGATGATGAAATGAAGGCAAACAATGAGTGGTGAGGTTGGCAAGATGGGGGTATAGGACAAGGAGGCATGCGGGACCGAGGCTAAGATAAGACAATGACACAATGTGATAACCATATTAGGCTAGCAGGTAAGTATGTATCGGAGGTCTGAGGGCTTGGAATAGCGCAAAAATGTGATATTTCGGACTCAACTGTTTTGCAGGGGTTAGTGACAGGTCGTTGGAAGGAGTGGTACACACACCCGCGGTCAGCCAGGGAGAAAGAAGTGAGGACGGTTTGCAGGACTTCGCTGAGCTGGGCACTTGACGACTTGATGCCGGCCATTGTTGGTGAATCTGTGAGGATCAGCTCGAGAAGTTATGAGCAAAAAAGTGACAGCCTGCGGCCTGCACTGTAAGCTGTGGGGCACGGCCCAGTAAAATGAAGCCGTTGCTGGGAGCCGTGGGAGTGGCTCACCAAAATTGAAGCCTGTGCCATGGGCCATGTCGGGCTGCCACTGCACCCCAGGTCTGGCACATCTTCTGACGGCTGGCTGCGGCTGGCTTACAGCCCATGGGCTGAGCCAGCAAATCACTAGTCAAAGGCTCCACTGTTACGATCGTGGTCTGACTTAGACCCTACACGCGATGGCAAGTAACGTGACTTAGCAACTCGTGTCAACACGCGAAGGTGTGACTTGTCTTGAGGACTCTTGAAAGAGCCTCCCTAAGAGAGCGATGACTAGAAGCGGGATCGGGAAGAACCCAAGTAGATTTGAGAATGATACAAGAGAGTCAAGCTGTCGACTACATCAGTCGACAGCTACCTTATAACCGATTCTTGACTGTACGCCTTCGTCAGCAATACAGCCACTACTACTAATGCTGAGTAACGTCCACTAATACAAACCCCACAACTACTACTACTCTCAGTCATCGTACAGTAATCCCTCAGTCATCGTACAGTAATACTATCAGTAATCATCATCGTAAGAATGTAAGCCGGTCAACGACGTCATGCCCTCACGTGCCTATACGTCCCATGACTTATGGGTTAGGTCAGATACATACCATGACCTGGGACGTAACATCCATGCTCGCATACGGAGACTGGGGGCTTCGTATTAAGGGTGACGGTGTCCGTCTCTCGGAGCTTACCTCTGCTGAGGAAGTCATAAAGCGCAAAATAAAAGCTGTCAAGGGCACCAAGGTTTACTTGCGTGTCTTCCCCAACATCCCGGTTTGCATCAAGGTGTGCCATTTCCTGAAATCCAGCGTTGTATCCTCACTGACACAACCAAAGGGTAATGAAACACGTATGGGGAAGGGGAAGGTCACATTTAAGTTTTGGGCAACCCAGTATGTTGTTGTTCAGTGGTCGCGCGCCCTTTACTTATTGCTACTCCTCCCCAGGGTACCAACGGGACGTGTCATATTTGAGATTGGCGGTGCGCCAGCTAGCCCGTGACAGTGTGGTAGTTCTACTTTCTGACTGGCTCTCTACTAAACGCCAACGCAGTCCTCCGTCAAGCGGGTAACAAACTTCCAATAGTTATGGAGTTCATTGACAAGAAAACTCCGCCTCTTTTGAGGAGCTTACTTCTCACGCCAGAGGTGGAGGAAGGTTCTGGCGCATCATCTTCCTCAATGCCATAATAGCATACACCTGTTTACCTGACGTGGATGAGAATAGACCAGATAGACTTTCTCCGTCCTCGGCGTGAACTCCCCTTATTGACGGCTGACATCAGCAAAATAAGTCAAGAATCGCGGCACTTGCCAATGGCAAAATGGTTGCCTGGCATTCCACTCGCTTGTAACTGGGCTGGAAGCGTCAATGTCCGATTGTGCCAGTTTGCAAGCCACTCACAATTGGCGCGTATCATTGTGAGTTGCGTACTTTGCGCACTCCAAACGTGTCCCAGCCCGCTCGGAACGGGCCTTAAATTAAGACTCCGCCCACACACATTTTTCAAGCATCGAATTAGACAGATATAGCTAATAAAATTTATTAACTTAAGCCACCATTTAAGCACATAACTTTCGACGCTCAACTTAGGCAAAATGACATAAACATAAATTAAATTAAATTAATAAGCTATGGACTTTTTTTTGTCTAAGTCGATACAGCAGAGAGAGGGCCCTGCCTCGTTGCGCCTGCCCCACCCTGCCCTGTCGCGCCTGTCCCCGCCCTGCCCCGTCGCACCTACCCGCACCCTACCCCGTCGCACCTACCCGCACCCTACCCCGTCGCACCTACCCGCACCCTACCCCGTCGCGCCTACCCACACCCTACCCCGTCGCGCCTGCCTGCACCCTACCTCGTCACGCCTACCCCTACCCTGCCGCGCCTGCCTCCACCCTGCCACGCTGCACCATGCGCACCTTACCTGCAGAACCCCGGCCCTACACGCAGAGCAGGAGGGAGGGGAAGCCCATTCATGTATGGGCTCCCGTTCGCGGCGGAACAGAAAGGGGCCGAGTGCGTGACCCCTCCCCATCATGTGCCCTCCAGGGGGTTGCGCACAGCGAAAAGGGATCACGCCCCCCCGTTCATCTGTGCTGGCCTCCGTTCGCAGGGCTCCCGGTCCACCCTGTGGGCAACCCCCTTACCCAGACAGGCCCCCACGCACAGGCCCACCAGGGAGGAGGGGCAGGGCGGAGGAGGGCCGCACGGCGATGGGGGCATGTGTGGTCCCTCATCTGCGGGCCTCCGCTTCCTCCCTCCACCTCCCCATTCGCAAGTGAACGGGCGAAAGGGGGGAGGGGGGGAGGCGCGTCACCCACAGGCGCACCGCCCTCTTGGCACGTAAACGGCAGCGAGGGCGGGGGAGGGCAGGCGGGAAGGGCCACGGCAGGTCCCTACCCTGCTGGGGCATAAAGGAGGTGCCCTGTTTGCGTATAAATGGGGGCAGGGGCAAAAGTTGGGAGGGGGGGGGGCATGCTTGCTGTCCTGTGCAAGTGAGTGGGGGCGGTGTGCGAAAGGAGGTGGGGCATACCTTTTGTGTCGCGCGCGCGTTCCCCATTTGCGCGTAGACGTGGGGTGGCACGAGCCCCACATGCAGATGGGGGTGGATACAGGGTGCCCCAACCCTGCACACGTGGCGAAGTGGGGGGGGGCACCAAGGGGCGCGCGCGCGCATGCGAGGGCCATACGGCAACAAGGGGAGGGGGTATGCAAACACCCCCGTCCCCTTTGCACCCCGTTGTCCTGCTTTTGCACGCAGAAGGGGGAGGGCAGGTGGAAGAGTGAGGGGCGGGCGGGAAGAGGGTGTTTGCCCCTCCTTCCCATGCTACGCGTCTCCAATCCACAGAGACGTGTTGTTTGTTTATACATTGTTATTTTTATTTGTATTTTTATTTGACTTTGTTTTATATTATTTATGCACGGAAAATAAAAACATAATAGATTATTTTTAAATCGAAAAAAGCGGAGTTTGAAAAATTCGGGCTGGGACCGGAATGGAGTGCGCAAAGTCAAACACTATCATTGTGGGGACTTGTATTTTATGGTTAAATTTCATGACTGTATTGCAAGTGATTGTAAAATTGAATAGTTATTGCAACAAAGTATAAGCCACTTGTGAGTAACCTTAACTATTGTATATAAATTGCAAGTGCTTGTGACGCGCTTGTAATTCCTGTGGCACAAACACTTGTAAGGACCAGTAGTACTAGTTATTGGTTTTATTTTTTATTTTATTTTATTAATGTATTTATACAGGGACATAACGCTGCGGTACAAGCAAGGCCAGTGATGAGCTGGGTGTATTATATCCTCCACACTGAAATATTGACTGTCCTCAGTCATCGGTGCCATTTGCTTGTAATGAGATGGTAGCCCTGCCAAGCAAGACTCCCAACCGTGGTACTTAGCCTGGTATCGCCGGTCTTGCATATGCCTTCAGGAAATACGACGTTGCTCTTGTCACGCACCTATCAGCAAGGCATGGAACTGTAGCTTTCGATGCCTAAGACCAATCTGAATGCTTTCACTAGCCGGCAAAGTCCGCGTGCTTCTAGAACTGCTGCCAGCGTACTTGTGCAGCAATACTCCTGGACGTGTGTTGTCCTGGGAAAAGTCGATCTGCATGTACCTTGCACATTGCTGCTGGTCCCATAAACGCTGTTGTGACTGTCGTATGCTATCGCCGAGCGTCCAGCACGCCATGGAGGTCCACGTGAAAGTGTAGCCACCACAGAACCCTTGTAGTCGCACCGGGGGTAGGCCAGCCAAATTGCCTTGTATGCAGTTGCGCACACTGCTGCGGAACCTGTAATTACTGTAGACGATGAAAAACGAGCTCCTTCGCCGTTCTGCGCAGTAGTAACATCCGCGCGGCGGTGGCGTGGTCACTAACACATACACACGCTGCCGACGCAAGTGTCAAATCGGGTCACCGAATTCGTGGGTTGCCGCCACCGCGCACATCGCTGCAGCACTTGAAAACGCGGCTGGGGACATCATATCGTCTTGAGAGTACACCTGGACGGCGCGAAGGCCTGCGTATTTGTGGCTTGCTCATGGCTGGGCTCACCGGCTGGAAAGTCTTCTACTGCAGTACCTGTCATTGGACTGGAAAGGGAACCCTTGTGCACGTCGCTGCATGGGTTGTAAATGCTCCTGGGGCCCACGAAGGATGCAATAGTCATTTGCTACGGCTGCTGAAGCCTGCACGCTGCTGGTATCGTCGTGGTGAAAGCAGGCACATTTGAGGGCTGTGCCGCACTGTATGGAGGGATAGAGGTTGCACACAAAGTCGAAGCGAACACTGCCAGAGTGGGTCTAGCAGCTCAGGGACCTCAAGCATAATGACCAACGGCCGAGGGTGAGCCATGTTGAATGAGTCCAAAGTAGCGGCGCATTGTGTGGTTGAAGGTGAGGTGAGGGATAAGAGAATGGAACGACATCGTTGGCCCTTAAGGGAGTTGAGAGATCCTGAAGCTTGGGTAGCTATCCTGCAGTTGGCGAGAGTCAACAGATTGACAGCGGGAGAGATGGTGAAAGATGGTAGAATAGTGAGTGGTGAGGTCTACGAGATGGGGGGATAGGACAAGGAGGCGTGCAGCCAAGGAAAACGAAGCTAGGACAATAAAGTTGAGTGATAACTTGGTGATAACCATAAATGGGAAGCGTTATTTGGAAGTCTGAGGTCTCGGACAGTTAGGGTCCAAACGCACACATCTCACGGTCGGCTCAGCCACAAATTTCAGTCTCCGCCCAAACTTAAAACTCAAGAAAAGAAGAATAAAAGTTTATTAACTAATAAAAATTACATAAACTAAAATACTTTTTTTTTTCTAAGTCGATACGGTAGAGGGGGGCACAAGAGCCATGCGCCTTGCCCCTCCGTGTTCGCGCACAGCGGGTTGTGCGCCAGCTATGCGCCCGGGTTGCGTGCCGCCCCGCCTCCCCCCTATTCTCGCGCCTGAGCACTGCCCTCACCCCCCATCTCATTCCCATATCTGGGTTCCATACTGCCCACCTGAGCTGCGCGTCGCACCCACGCTGTGTGCCTGCTCCTGCACCTGGTCACGTGCGCGCCGGGCGGTGCGGCCCAGGCAGAGGGATTGAGGGGCGCCAGTCCCTCGCCTCCTGCTCGCACGCGAAGGAGGGCGTGCGAGTGGGGGCACGCAACCCGGGCGGAGGTGCTAAATGGCGGCACTTCCCCCCTGCACCCAAAGGGCACTGCCCCCCTACCTGTAGCGTTTCCACCAAACGCTGATCCGACTTGGATCCAAAGGCTTCCTTGAATCAAACGATGAGCTAAGCGCACGGCTTACAACTCAACAAGAACTCGTGAAGGGCGAATAACCAGAAAGGTCCCCTTGAAATGGCCTAACAAGGTGATGACTTTGACACACAAGTTGGCAACAAGATAAGATACTAGTCACACAGACCAATGACTCTGCTATGAGAATGCTTTGAATAAACCTGAGAGGAATACAGGTGGAAGTCCAAAACAACTAAGCTAACGACTACTGGCGAAACCTGCCTAGTATATATAGTACTTTCAAGCTAGCTTTAAAGCTGAGCTTGAACTATAGTAAACACGACCTACGACCTTATCTGCCAATAGGAATTGTCCATCAAGCCACAGGGGCTTATCATGAAACATACAGTACATGAGGCATAAGGCCCCACATGAGTCAGAGATAACACAACCATGAGTCAGAGATAAGAACAACACATGACTCACAAGTGACATCATAGAACAATAGAACAATAGAGAACAAAGATAACAAATGTCAGGGCGCAATACCAGCGCATCAGAACCTGTTCCATCAGAACTTGAACCACAAAAGGAAATGTCTAGACCTTCAGCTGTCAGGAATCGCCTCTGACTTCTTGCCTACCATGGCCCTTCCAGAACCTTCCATAATCTTCCATTCTTGATACAACACCGAAGTCCCCTGAGTTATGGCTTAGGTCAGATACATACTGTGACCTGGGACTTGACCTCCTCTTCTACACGTGACATCTTCTTCGGCCTCTCGGGAATCTCACATCCGAGGAATCGTTACAACCTTCCATCCTTGAAGTCCCATGACTTATGGGTTAGACCAGATACAAGGCATGATCTGGGACTTTCACGTGACAGATCACGTGACCCTCATTCTTCCTGTGATACTTGTGCCAGTGTCTGGAGACGACGGGTGGACGATCATTCCACTCACTAACTGGCGTATACGGAGGGCTTCATCCTCCTCTACTTCATAGTCTTCTTCTTCTGCCGCAGGATATCCGTCTGCCTGGGCCCATACGAGAGCGCGAACCTCTTCTTCTTCTTCGCTATATGTTGGCTGACCTAATACCCATGTGTGCGCTTCTGGGTAGTCTTGACAGTTCTTCCAGTGCTCATGAGTGCACCTGCGACGTTTTGTGCGCGCAGTGGTCGGAACGATGTCACCACGTGACACTACCCCCCTTCGTGCAAAGGGGGAGGGAGGGGGGCGCGCTGTCTCCCCACCTCCGCTTGCGCGCAAGGGGGAGGGGGCGGGCCCTCCTGCACCCCCACCTTGCACGCGAAGGAGAGGCGCAGGCAGCGTGGGCGGTCCGGCCTGGGGCGCAGAAACCGGGGGTGGGTGGTGCACCCAGGGCATAGCGCGCGCACTGTCCCGCCGCCCGCCCCCGCCCCCCCTCCCCCCCCCCCCGGTGGGTGATCCCGCGTGCAAGCGATTGCACACGGGGGTCTGGCACGCACAGGGGGGGCACCCTCACCCCTCCCCCCCACGTGCCAGACCCCGTGCGCAACCACTTGCGCGCGGGGTCACTGTGGAGCCTGCACGCCACCCCTGCATTTCTCAGGGGGTGTGAAGGGTGCCCCCCCCGTTCGTGCACGCACTCTGCCCGATTTCCAAGCCCCCTGTTCGGTGCACACGCCGAACACAGGGTGCGTGGAAAGTCAGGGGAGAGGGGGGGCATAGGTGGGGGGACGCGCAATGTGGGGAGGGGGGGTGGACGAAAAGGGGGTGTGCCCTCCCAAATTGCTCGGACGGGGGCATGAACGTGTCCCCCCCCTCTCTGCACGCGCACCCAACAGGGAACGCGTCAGGGAGGGGGGGGGGGCGCGCGGGTGGGGCCAAGGGAGGGGGAAGGGTGTGCCACGCCAGTGAGAGGGGGGTGCGCAGGAGGGGCAAGGCGGTGGTCGCGGAGCCACGAGGGCACGCCCCACTGTCACGCAAAGGGGGAGGGCGCGGACAACGCGCATGGAAAGGGGGGCGGGCGGACGACGTGGTGGGGGGGGAAGTGGGCGGTTAGGGTTTGCGTTGATACACACAAACAGGTGTTGTTTACGCGTTGTTTTTCTTTATTTGTTTTATTTGTTATTTTCAATAATATCTTATTTTTAATGTAAGCTAGTATTTTTTACCAAAAAAAACGGAGTTTAAATTAGAGTTCAAGAGACGGACAATGCCGAGCGCCGTCCGTGAGATGCGTGCGTTTGGGCAAAAACTGTCTCGGACACAGCGACTAGTGTTGGTAAAATTCGGTTCGGTCTGGTTATTAGCCATTTTTGGCTGAACGTCGAACCTGACTTTCAGTTCGGTTCAGGGATTTCCCCAAACCTGAACCTGAACCATTGGTTAAGGTTCAGAGAGGTTTGGTTCAGGTTCGGGGGGGGCTGAACGCCGAACCGAACCTAGTATATGGATATTTTGGTTGCTGTGCTTATGTAATCAAAAAAATTGTGCAAAATTTCAGACCTGTGAACCACAAAAGCAAGCTTTTGGGGTATAACATAGAAAACCAATCAATTATGCGGTGAAAAACTATGCTAACTACAAGTATCAACTATGTTGTCTGTATATAAGTGACTGTAGGCATAACTATACGATGTCAATCTCATCATCACTGTCATCGAAAGACCTTGCCAAGACTGCCTCTGTGTGAAGTGCGGCTTGTGTGCCTGCCGATATATTCTTATTCCGATAAGCACTCTTCAATAGCTGAAGAGCCTCAAAGAGAGTGGGCTGCAGCCTGCTCCTTCGTGCACAGCCAGTGATACCTCCACTGCTGAAAGCACGCTCAGATGGTGTGGCTGAGCCCTGAATGGCAAGGTAGTCTCGCGCCATCCGTCTCAGTGTGGGATATCTGGTGTTAATCTTGGGGAACCATTAGACAAGTATATGGGGCACGCACACACAGACTCACCCCCCACCAAGCCACGATATCCTGTGTGGGCTCAGCTCCAGATTTAAGGTATTGTTTGAGCTCGTCACGCGGCCCCTCCAAAGTAACATCTGCATGTTGAATAGCTTGAACAGAGTTGAGGAGAAATGACCCTCCATAGTGGAACAATGGTGCAGATGGGTTGTCTGTATAAACATCAGCACGCGGAATGCCAACAAGTTAACGGACTTAATGTTACGTGCATGCTGCACGTGAGCCTGACTTAGGCTACGTTGAGTGAACGCGGTGACTTAGCAGTTTCTTGTCTCTTGCACGAAGGCAGAGTATCGTCTCAACATGCGAAGGCGGAGCCTGCTGATAGTTTGCTTGATACGCGGTCCCCAAGGGACGAGAGAGAAAGAGAGAGAAAGAGAGAACACGACTTTGGATAACAAGACTAGAGTGTTACAAGAAATCCAAGCTATCGACCACAACAGTCGATAGCTTCCTTATATAGTACTCCGTGCAGTCTGCCTTCGTCAGTGAGACCGCCACTACTACTAAGACCGCTCCTCGGGTGTGTAATCGTCCACGTCTGCTCAGTAATCGTACAGTAAGCGTATCAGTAATTGTCCACACAGCCTTGGTAAGTATTAGGGAGCGACTCGTCATCCCCCTTACCAATTCGTCTTGCTACATTCCAGGCCTTCCCCAACGTCCCCTGACTTATGGATTAGGTCAGATACTTGCTGTGACCTGGGACGTTACATCACCCCCTTCACAAGGGTGAGCGCCCTCGCTCCACTACCCAATTGGGCACCGTGGTCAGCCCCACATCTGTCTCATGCTCGTCCCGTATCCTCAGAAGGGCGTGAGCCCTACCCAGTCGCTTTGCCGAGTGGCACGCACGATCAACGTGCACAAAGATGTCATCTTCGAGCCTTTTGATTGCTATCTCTAGCTCCTTGATGACTTCCTGGGACGCGCGGTAGCGCCTTACTTCGGCGGCAAGGGAGATATCCCCCAACCTAGCAAGGGCTTCGTCGACCTGACGCCGTCCCCGGAAGTCAGCGCGTAGGTACTGCAGTTCTTCACAGGTGTACTCAGCTGCGGGCCCCATGTCTCGACATGGCTCAGCATGTATGTCCCCGCGGTATACCGGTGAATACCGCCCCATCGTCCCAAAAACCTCCGGGTTGTCGCACATCCTGACCCGCACATATCGGGCGGGGATGCGACGTCCCTCGTGTTCGACTACCATGGGGACCCAATTCATCCCGTTGTTGAGGACGAATCCGCTGGGAGTAGGCGATAGGGCACGGACAGGGCACCTCGGCGCGTATTGATGGGTGAGGGATCCCATGCTTCAGCATAGGATGGTAGGCCTCGCATGGTGTACCCTTCCTCCGCAGTCGGTCCGTAGACGATAGCAACAGGCGGTGTTCGCTCTTCATCATCCACGGCTTCGTCGGCAGCGTCATCTTCTTCTTCGTTGTTGATTTGAGGGGGGATGCGCATGGGGGCGCAATGGCAATAGCTTTGTGGGTTGTCGCAACAGGTGCAGATGATGTGGGCGTCGTGGTAGGAGCCGTCAGAGGACTCGTCGCTGTCATATCGGTCAACAGCGGTGGTGGACGTGAAGGCGGTGGAGGGCTGGAGGATACTTGCCTCATCAACCTCTGTATCCTTGCCCGCCTCTCTGCTGTGGTCATCTTCGTTACTTGATCCAGTCGCCATGAGGTCATTACCTCCTTCAACAGCCCATAGTCCCTCCTCATCTTCCTCCACTCTTCCGCTAGCGGGTGTGGGGAATCGCCTGCGAGCTTCGGCCAGATCTCGCTCTTGTTGCTCGCGCTCGACTCAATCTTGTTCTGCGACGACTCTAACCTGCTCAATGGCTGAGCAGAAGGGTCGTCCACATTGTTGTTGGTGTCGTAGGTGGTAAGTGTGTCGACATGAGGGAGGTTGAGGTTGATGATTGTGAGTGGGACATGTGCCATTGGAGTATGGTTAATGTCTTTGGTCGTCCAGCTGCCGCTGCTTTTATGTGAGTTTCGGCGTTTGGATTGGACTGTTTGAACTTCCTTATCTCTTCCTCCACGTGGACGTCGTCCCACGGGACCCACTGGTTGTCCGAGTCTGAGTAACCCTTCCATTTGATAAGGTATTGGAGTTTGCGCCCTCGTCTATGTCTTCTTGAGTCTAGTACCTTTTCAACCTCATATTCTTCCACGTCTTCTACCAATTCTGGTGGTGGGCGCTGATAGTTTGCGCCATGAATCAGCGTTTCTTTGTAAGGTGTGAGAAGGTCTGTGTGAAAAACATCGTGGATGCTCCACTGTGTGGGAAGTTCGAGTCGGTAGTTGACAGGAGACATCACCTGGACAATCCTGAACAGTCCATGTCTCCTTGGCACAAGCTTTGTGGTTGGCTGGTTGGTTCGTAGATGACGTCCTTCCAGCCATACCCTATCTCCTATCTGATATTTGGGGGTGTCACGATGTTTGACCCATGACTGTTGCCCTCGGCGCATTTGTTCTTGTGCCTGATGTCTTATCTCTTTTAATTGTTCTAGTCTGGCCATGACCTGTGGTATGGGTGATGTTTTATCCGTCCAATTAGTGTGTGGGTGATATCCCATCAGCAACCTAAATGGGGTTTCACGTGTGGATTCGTTAACCCAATTATTGTGCGCAAACTCAGCTAGTGCGAGGTGATCGGCCCAATTGTTCTGTCTTTCATTGGCCCAGAGTCTGAGGTATTGCTCCAGCCATTGGTTTGTTCACTCCGATTGTCCGTCTGTTCGTGGGTGGTAGGCAGTCGAGATGTTCTGTTGTATCCCTAGGAGTTGACATAGTTCTCTCGTAAATTTGGACGCAAATCGGGGTCTCAATCGCTGATTAGTTTCATTGGTAGGCCAAATCGTGCGACTACATGTTTGGCGTATAGGGCTGCGGTTTCTTCGCCTGATATTTCTTCCTTGCAAGGTATGAATATCGACGCTTTTGAGCAGTCGTGGTCAGTGACTGTAAGTATGGAATCGTACTCTCTTGATGTCGGGAGTTTGGTGATGAAGTCCAGCGCTACTACCTCGAATGGTGTTGCTTCGGGTTTTGGGAATATTGGTTGTAGCGGTGCCTTTGTTCTTTGTGTGTTGACCTTGCATCGCTGGCACTCAGCGCATCCTCGTACGTATTCGGCGATGTCTTGTTTCATCGTGGGCCACCAGTAGTGCATTCCACTATCTGGGTTGTCCGGTTTATTCCTGGGTGTCTGTGAATAGGGGGGTCGTGATGTGTAGAGATTACTTCTCTAATTTCCCCTGGTGTTCCCGTGACAACTAGTCTTCGTCCTTGGTACCACCAAAGTCCGTTCGCTTTAGTTAGTTTATGGGGATCAACCCACTTGCGTATTCTCTGCTCGTCCTGCTGTGGTTGGGTGATAGTTGTTCGTACAAACAACTCATTAGGTAGGACCGTGACGTTCTCGTTGTCCTTTTCTCCTTGGTCATAGTCAGTACGTCATGAGAGTGCGTCGGCTCTTCCATTCGTGGTTCCCTTGATGTGATGTATTTCGAAGTTGTATTCAGCTAATTCCAGTACTTCTCTAGTGATTCGTCGGCTGATTTTCTGGGGATCTCGCCAGTACCGAAGGTTGAGATGATCTGAGAATATGCGTACTTTGTGTGGGGATCCAGCTAGTAGGTGTCGCCAGTTTCTTAGCGCTTTTACGATGGCCAACAACTCCAGGTTGTAGATGTCGTAGTTGCGTTCGGCGGCGTTGAGTGTGGCCGAGTAATACCCCACAGGGTGTCGTTTTCCATCTGCTTTCTTCTGTAGTAGCACCGCTCCTACCGCGAATCCTGATGCATCTACTTCTAGGTCGAACTGTTGTGTTTGATCCGCATGCACTAGTATGGTTCTGTCGTAACCCGTTGTTTAAGTGTGTTGAATGCTGCTTGGTGTCTTGTAGTCCATTGCCATGGCTCGTCTTTCTGCATTAGTTCATTCAGTGGTTTGGCAATGTTTGCAAAGCCTCTAATAAACTGCCGGTAAAAGTTGCAAAAGCCGAGGAAAGATCATACGTCCTTAACTGATGTGGGAGATGTCCAGTCGCAAACACCCGAAATTTTGATAGGGTCCATACGCGTTACCCCCTCTTCAAGGATTACCCCCAGGTAATCAATACTGGAGGCGTTGAATACGCATTTTTCTGGTTTGAAGAAGAGGTCATGTTTCTGAGCGACTTCCAGGACATCGTGCACTGCCTTCTGATGTTGTTCGAGTGTGTTTTGTTGGCGTTTCGTGGCTATTGCGATGTCATCCATGTAGACCCATATGGTCATCCCGTTGGGTTCGTGTTTTGCTATTGTTGGTCGGTATATTTCGTTCATGAAGCTTTGGAACGTTGCTGGTGAGTTACACAGCCCAAAGTACATGATGGTTGGTTCGAAAAGTCCGCGGCGTGTTTTAAACGCGGCTTTGTGTTCGTCCCCTTCTTTGATTCGTATGTTGTTATACCCTTGTCGGACATCTAGTTTGCTGAATATTTGAGCTCCCCCAAGGTCTCGGATGAGGTCATCGATGAGCGGGAGTGGGTATTGGTTTCGTATTGTCCATTCGTTTATGCGTCGGTAGTCCTGTACGGGCCGTAGTTTTCCATCCTTCTTTTTAATGAAGAAGAATGATGATGCATACGGGGATTTTGACGGGCGTATGTATCCCTTTTCAATCTGTTCATCAATAAAATCATCCCAACGCTGCGTCTTCTACCCTGGTCATGGGGTATATTTTGCAGTCGATTACTTCTGGTGCGCCCCTTTTGAAGTCTATTGCGTGATCGCAGCTTCTTTGGGCAGAAATCTCTTTGATTCCTGTTCGCTGAATACCTTTGCGAAGCTTTGGTATTCTGCTGGTATCTTGACCTCCGTGGTGTACTGCTTGGCATCCACCGCGAGTTCTACCGCTGATCTCCTTCCATGTACCTGTTCTTCCAAGGTTGTCATGATTTGTTCTTTTGTTTCCGCTGTGAACGTTCGTTGATACCCTTG
>WITN01000477.1:0-67737 GCA_015025155.1 Lactarius quietus
TGCTGCTCTCTGCTTCCCCTTATGTCGTGCATTCATGGGCCACTCCAGCTGCCCTATGACACCAATCCTGAAGACACCCCATTGCTCACGCCACAGGCCTCATCATTTCAACCACCTCATTCTACTCCCTCACCACCTGCTTTCCACCACCAACGCCAACGCCACCACCAACCACCATCTACCTTAGCTTAGCAACATTGCCGGCACCCTACTCACAGGTATGTTGTTTCTTCTTTCCTTTTTTTCTTTCATCTCATGTCACACCACGGCAGGACAACAATGGCCACAGCGCCTCAACGACATAAGTCCGAGCACCTCAGTGACACTGAAGACCTGTCGACCAAGAAGCGAGGGACCTGGTACCTGTACTAGGGGAGGTAAGTTGGTAAAATCCGAAGCAGGCGACGGCAAGGGAAGTGGAGATGACAGAATTCATGCAAGTAGGGTGGGTAGTCACATCCGAATCGCTTGAGGAAGTGTTGATGATTCATTGTGATTCGGGTGCCATTCCTCGGGCTATTGGGGAAGCATTGTAGATAGTAAATCTTGTCACGTAGCTATCTAAATTCGAGTAGGCCACTACAAATGAATAAAACTTGAATTTTCATAGCTTTACAATGGTGTACATTGAGGTTTACAACGAGGATTATAGGACCTCATGATGAGGTCTTTACCGGCTTGACCAAGCGCTGTTGGCTTTGAAAAGACAGTACACGCTTTCCCAAGAAAATGGACCCAGCATAGCAAAGTCACGGGGTCTTCATGACTTTTTCGGCTTCAAACGCTTTTTTCACTTTCTCAAGCCGCCAAAGCCGCCTGTAAAGACCTCGCTCTTTTCCTGATGTTTCTCTGGTGCGTGCAAAGGTCTGCACCCAGGATCGAATCAACCGCGCTCGATTTGTACCACGTCCCTCCGACTTCGCAACAACCTCCGATGCTTTCCTCCAGCTATAGCCTAGGGATCTGTCCAAATACAAGTTCAAGAGGCTAACCATAGCCATGATATGAGCCCGAAGAATGGGATGAAGACTTTTTTGTTTGGTGATGAGGGAGAGCTCGTGTTGCACAGTCTGCTGAACTTCGCGATCTCGAAGGAGATCAGGGGCATTGTCCATAGGCTGCTGGAGGGCTGCGTCATCAGGGGAATGCCTGCTGCGAATGCCCTCAAGCTCCCGTGTGTCAGTGCCTCGGAAGTCTTTGAGATCGCTCAAGGCGTTGCTAGCACAAGATCGTGTTGGCCCTATTTCGTCTAAGGCTGTTTGAGAAGGGCACCAGGAAGACATCTTGATGTCTCCAACATCGCTGCTTGAGGGGGGATGCGTCACAATTTGTGCGTTGCTTTCCTCCTCCTCCTCCTCCTCCACCACCACCATCACCTCCTCCACAGCCACCATGGACACCTTGTGAGATGCTGCCAGAGGTGTGGTTGATGCCTCTGACGCACCATCCAACCCTGCTGTGGCAGCCTCGACTCCCTCAGCGTCTGCTTCGATGCTTTCTTGTTGTTTTGTCTTCTCGGCTTTCCTTTTGAAGAATTCGGGCAAGGAGACGAATCCTTGGGCCTCCATGAGCATCTTAGCCCTCTTGTGCCTTCGGATTGTTCTGTCTGACTTCCCTCCAGTGGTGCGCACGCGTTTTTAGTTCCTTCGGCCACTGATGCTTGTGTTTGCACAGTTTTGAATGCTAAGTTGAAACAATCCACTGCGGACAACTCCATGACTTCAGGGGAGTTCTCCCCACCATTGTCAAGCATTTCCAAGTTCTCGTTGGATAAACGTGGTGCGTCTTCCACTTCTGCTGTTTGATTGTCAGACAGTCATGTGATTCCATAGCATACCCGCACCTTCGCTGGACTTCTCCTGGTTTTCCGCCCGTTTAATATTGATTTTTTAAATACTTTTAAGATGTGATTGTGTTGCCCGCTTCACTTTGGGCATTTTGATGGTTTTTGAGGGCTAGCGGGCACAATAATGGGTTGCACACTGGATGGGTAAAGTTCATATTGCCCATCATGACTAATACATGCACGTGACTTTTTCCATCACGTGGGTGGACAACTAGTTTCCTTGACTTCAACAAGTTGCCTTAGATTGACTGAAAATGTGACGAAATTGAGTTTTAATGAAAAAAAATTGTTTTTGCAACTTCTCATTCAAATTATAATATTTTTTAAAAATGGCATGGGAGAATCAAAGGTAACTATCTTCTCTATAGATCCCCCGCTTTACATTTTGGAATTTCGGAAGTGTGAAGGAGGAGATAGGGCAACAACGATGAGGACAATTCGCTTACATAAAGGGGTGCTGGATCTCAATGACTGCTACCTTACTACAATACTTTCGTCTTTACTACCTAAAAAAATGCCATTGCATCAATGCAATGCTTGCAGTGGAGGAGGCATTTTTTACCGAGCCTCCAGTACACATTGACACACAATTAAACAAAATTCATCACATTGACATTCAATTTTAAGTTGCCCCATAATTTCTATGAAGGGTGGGGCCAGACAAAAATATCTTGACCTTGGGTGATTGATCTTGAACTTGAAATCATGCTGAATTCTTGTATTTGTCACACGAACATTGATCTTTGTTGCTTAGCGTTGTTTTTGTTGTCGAAAAGTTGTTTGTTTTGTTTGACAGGTTGTTCAATGTTGGTTGACAGGTTGTTCGGCAAACTCCACAGGCAGCTATAACATAATCATGATTATATTTTTTCGTCTAAGTCAATCGACTGTAGGGGAACGGGCCCTTGTGCACAAACTGGGGAGCGCTCGTTCCCCAGCCATGCCATCCCCCTGGCTTTGCTGCCCTCTGGCCCCTGTGGGCACGCCCACCACATGCCCACCCTCCTCCCCCCCAATCCTCCTTTCATGTGGCACCCTTCATCACAGACAGTGGGCTGCCTGAAATCCTGGAGGCAGCTTAGACACTCCGCTGTTCTGGGCAAGCAGGTGGACATGCGGGAATGGGTGCTCCCATCTTGGGGCGCATGCGATGGGAAGCAAGCACTCCCCGGTTTGTGCACAAGGGCCCGTTAGATTGACTTGGATGAAAAATATAATCATGATTATGTTATAGTCGCCCGTGGAGTTTGCTGAACAACATGTCAACCAACATTGAACAACCTGTCAAACAAAACAAACAACTTTTCGATGACAAACACAACGCTAAGCGACAAAGATCAAGGTTTGTGTGACAAATACAAGAATTCAGCATGATTTCTAGTTCAAGATCAATGTAATGCCACAGTGGGGGTGTACTACACGATGTGTGTAAGTCTAGTTCTGAGGTTTCTGAGCAAGGGAGGAATAGCCTATAATCGGCAAGGGTTAAGTGGATAACAAGTATCAAGTGGAGTACACTTGATATGAGAGGGAGGTCCGAGACAGGAAGGCACACAGATCTGAAGTAACCCCCATGAGGGGAATACAAGCACTGTTGTGGTAAAGAAGTCAAGTCTAAGGATACAAGGTACCTAAGAGTTGAGTTTATATAGGTAAAGGTATGTTTGTATGGAACAAACAGATGACACCATCCACAGCAATGTGCAGCAGTCTGCAGTAATCACATGGGAGGGAAGTGTGGGAGGAAATGTCCAAAAGAGGGAGAACAATAGAAAAGAAGTAGGTCATATGGTCAAGAAGCCTGGTCTAAGAATAGAACGGGGCCGGACCATATATGGACAAGTGTCACGATTCCAACAATCGCTGGTTCGACTTGAACCCGAAAGCTTTCCTTTTATCACCTCTAAGTCAAGCGCACGGCTTGCAACTTAGGAACTACTTGAGAAGGGTGAATAACCAGATAAGATCCCCTTATACGACGTCACTTGAAGATAACTCTTGACACAAGTGAATAATGAGAGAAGAATAGTCACAATGACCAATGACTCTGCTATAAGAATGCTTGACTATGCCTGAGAGGGATACAGGTGGAAGTTCAAGACAACTAAGCTATCGACTACTGGCGAAACCTGCCAACTACTTATAGTACTCCAAGACAGTATTCTAACTGAGCTCGAACTATAGTAAACACGACTCACGACCTTATCTGCCAATGAGAATTGTCCATCAAGCCACAGGGGCTTATCATGAAACATACAGTACATGAGGCATACGGCCTCACATGAGTCAGAGATAAAGACAACCATATGACTCACAACTGACATCATAACACAAGATAACAAGATAACAAATGTCTCGGCGTAATACCCGCGCATCAGAATACCTTCCATCAGAATCGACCCATACTGGGAATTGTCCAGACCTTCGGCTATCGGGAATACCGCCTCCGACCTCATGCCTACCATGGTCTTCCATAACCTTCCATCCAACGAGTCCCATGACTTATAGATTAGGTCAGATACATGTCATGACCCGGGACTATCACGTGACATGATCACGTGATCTTCATCCGTCCTGCAGTAGAGGTGCCAGCACTGGAGGGCTCTGCATGAACTAGCATTCCACTCACAAGTTGGGCGATCCTCAACGCTTCTCCTTCTCCAATATAATCTTCTTCGTCTGTTCCTTGACTCCACACTAGAGCGCGTACCTGCTCTTCTTCGTCGTACTCTGGATCTTTGCCTACCCATTTGTGTGCCTCTGGGTAATCTTGGCAATCTTTCCAATGTTCATGCATGCAACGGCGTGTTTTGACGTTGTCCGAAGGCGAGACGATGTCAGATCGTGACAACAAGAAAGTAACCATAAGAAGTAAGTCCATTGCTAAGTAAGGAACAAGAAGTGGCCCCATGGCCCCATTTTCGACTGGAGAAGAATCTTAAGGGTCTCCAGTCTTACATGTCCCACCAACAAGGCAGGTTTTTCCCACGGGTTAGACAGCAGGTTGTAACACCATCCCCTCCTCAGAGTCCTTGTCGCCTTGACACCTAGAACTGCGTATGCTCCCCTCCCCGTGGTGGGTCATCGTCCTGACACAAGTCAGCATCCCTGTCATCGTAGTCTTCAAAGTCAGAGAAGGAGATTCCCCACTCAGGGCAAGCATGATGTTGGAGGAACATGAAGGGACCTTGTTGCCCACAGCCCCAGCAGCGTTCATAGAGAGGGCAGTCGATCCCGATGTGCCCAGGGGTGTTGCGGAGGCATTTCCCACACCAAGTGGGGGGGGTTCAGGTCCACCAAGGGCTCAATGCAGCGGAAGAGGCACTGGCTAGACCAATGATGGTTGGTTTGACAGTGGGTGAAGTACTTCTTGCACTTCAGGGGGCAGTTGAAGCCAAGGTGAGACAGGCTCTGGCACTTCCAGCAGCACTTCCCCTGTGGGTTCCCATGGAGACGTGGCATTTCAGCTGGTCTGCCACAACAGGGGAGAAGAGGCATCACTGGGTTTGGTACTGGGAGAGCAGGTTCCCAACTATCAGCATACTGTTCAGCGATCTGTCGGTAGGCATGACCTCGCTCCAAACGTCCATGAATGCCTTGTAACCTGAGGTCATTTTCGAACAGAAGTCCTGTGACCTGGTGGCACTGTTCTTCAAGGTCATCCTGCTGCTTCTTAAGCTGGGCATGGGAGTCAATACAGGTGCAGAGGTGGGAGACTTCTGCCCCTAGGCGGGGGTTGTTAATATCATGGAGGGCCTCGTCGACAGCATAGACACGAGGGTCCTCAAGAGAGAGGTGATGGAGCTGTTCATCCCCAAGAACTTGGGGCATGGCATTGGGGACGGGTTCGAGATAGATGGGACACCCATATGTGGGCTCACCATGACCCATGGTACCAATGACTTCCTGACAATTGGCAGAATAGGAGATGTACCGTGCTTCCTGGAGCTCGGAATTCTCACCATAGATCATGAGAGGGTGATGGCAGGATGAGTCAGGGTTGTTTGGGAAGAAGGGGAGTCCCGGGTAGTCAGGATCGGCAGGGTCAGTCTGGGTGGCAGCAACTCGCTCATAGTCAATGAAGTCGTCATGGGGGTCAAGAGAGGAGGCAATGGGGGAAGTGGGGGTAGTGGGGGAGGAGCTTCAGTGGGAGGAGGTGGAGTGGCTGGGTCATCTGGGGTAACGAGGTTGTCAAGAGTGTCCAGGAGTTGCGCATTCATGGCAATTGTTACGTCCCGGGTCATAGCAGGTATCTGACCTAACCGATAACCGAGGGGGCGTGATCAACAGGGACGATTACTCATTCTTACGATGTGGATTACTGATAGTCTTACTGTACGATGACTGAGGATTACTGTACGATGACTGATGGTTGTAGTAGTTGTGGCGTTAGTATTAGTGGACGTTACCAAGCAGTAGTAGTAGTGGCTGTATCGCTGACGAAGGCGTACAGTCAAGATAGGATATAAGGTGGCTGTCGACTGATGTAGTCGACAGCTTGACTCTCTTGTATCATCATCGAATCTAGTCGGGGTTCTCTCTCTCTCTCGCTGTTGTCGTCACTCTCTTAGGAAGGCTCTTTCAAGAGTCCTTGGACAAGTCACACCTTCGTGTGTTGACACATGTAGCTAAGTCACGTTGCCCGCCATCGCGTGAAGGGTCTAAGTCAGACTACAATCGTAACATTAGAGTCAAGCTCCCTTCACACGCCGTGGCGCCAATCACCACCAAGACGGTTGGGAATTCCAGCCCTTCATAATCAACTCTAGGGACAGAGATGCCCCTGCAAGATACGTCATCAATCGAGTCCGTTGGAGGACAATTCCAGACGACAGACGAAGCGGAGTATTAGACCACTTCAATACTGGTTACTACGCCGAAGCAGCCACAGCCCAACGATTTCACCCTATTATCTTCCATCACGGAAGGTGTTGTTGGGTAGAACTCAGGTGGAACCGAACACAAGAGTACTTTGAAGCAGCCAGACCAGCCGGAGACGATTTGAACTGCAACATTCTACTAACAGAAGCACGAGACATTGAAGAACAAGGAATAATCGACGGAGCCCCAGAAGAAGAGACACACGAAGATACACACGAGGAGCCTATATCCCCAGAACTCCAACACCGAACACCCGCAAGATCGGACACTAGTCACACAAGTGAACGAGCGCCGACGCCATCAATAGCTGAAGAACCAGAGCACATCTACGTTCAAGAGGAACCAGCGTTGGAAAATATCATCCAACAAACAGCTACGTTACATATCCCAGACCCAATCTGTATGGCTACTCAAACCCTCATGGAAGAGCCAACACCACTAGTCATCGACGAACGAACGGGTCATGTAGTAGACATGAACCCAGCAGATTTACAAGCTGCACGAAGGGCCATGGGGCCTGATGAACCAGACCAACCAGGGGGCTTCGATTTCGATTACAACGAACCACCCCCTCAACCATACGAGCAAATCAACAGAGGAGATGGGATACGAGGATACCCATACAGAAGACAACAAGAAGCCCCACCGCCACCAGGAGGAGGGGGACCGCCACCACAAGGAGGAGGAGGACCGCCACCAGCGGGAGGACAACCATTGGGAGGAAACACCACAGACAAATTCATAGGAAACCCTCCAAGCTCCTTCAGTGGGGATCGCTCCAAAGTCGAAGGCTTCATCCTTCAATGGGAAGTCTACGCAGGAGTAAACGCAAGTCACGCAGCAATGAGGAACAAGTATCAAAAAGCTATGTTGTTTCTCACGTACGTCCAAGGAGACCTGGTTAACGCCTGGGTCATGTCAGCCAGTCAATGGCTAGTTCGGGAAGTAACAAGAGGCGTCAGTCCAATTCGACAATAGGCTGTGGAATAACATCTACAAGCCTTTCGAAGGCAATTCGCTGACGTGCTCAGCAAGGAACGCGCTCAAGCACAGCTCGACACCGGAATACGGATGAAGGATGGGAAGATCGACGACTACATTGCGCTATTCGAGCAATTGGTCCGATACGCAGGATACGACATTAACACTGAGAAACCCTCAAATACTTCATAAAAGGGTTACCAAGGGCATTGTACGAGGCCATGTACCAACACGATGACCCAAGGACATACGAAGATTGGAGAGCATCGGCTCTCAGGAGCAACAAAAGTGGATTCACATGCAGACGGTACGTGGGAACCTTGACATGTTCAAGGGCTCTAACAAAATCACGTGGGAGCACTATCAAAATTGCTCGCCCACTACCACACCCAGATGCAATGGACACATCCGCAGACCGAGTCAGAGGAAGACTCGCGGGTGCAGAAGACGTACTCAACACCCCACGACCTCCCTTCCCGCCAAGGGGAGGATATATTCAAAGGCAGCAAGGAAGACGACCCGACTTTAGTCAGGTTCGTTGCTACAATTGCGACAAAATGGGGCACATCAGCGAGACTGTCGCCAACCACAACGAAACAAACGTCAACAAATAAGAAGCACTGAAGAAAAGCCACGAACTGACAAAGACAAGGCTGAGGACTGGCTGAGAGGAGTGGCCAGCGAAGGAGAGGATGTAAAGGACCTCATCTTACAAAAGTTGATGGGGACGGATTTTTCAGACGCCTGAACCCGATGGCCTGGGTGAGGGCACTTCATTGTAACTCTGTGTACATCATGCGCTACCGTTCTATGCGAATTCCAGTTCAACTACACACACGTTACAACACGGCCGAGATAAAAGCATTAGTGGACTCAGGAGCCACCGATAACTTTGTGAGCGGAAGCTTCCTCCAGCGGATGGGGATAAAAACACGATTATTAGATACGCCAAAGCGAATCTACAATATCGACGACACGACAAACAAGGCAGGATCCATAACTCATTATGTCATTCTCCGCGTCAACGTGAACGGGAACGACAAGGAGATGCGGTTCCTAGTCACTAACATAGGAAAGGAAGACATATTGTTTGGATACCCATGGCTGGCAGCCTACGAACCCCAGTTCGATTGGAGGAAGGGGACGATAGATCAAGCGCATCTCCCAGTCACGATCAAAACAATCAACGTAAACGGCAGGAGAGACGTGCTGGCCTACCTATAACCGAATCAAGAAGAACATCGTCAAACAACTACAAGACGAAGAAACACGAGGACGAAGGGTAATGATCCCTGCGGTCGAACATGCAATTGCGGCCAAACCCATGAAACAAGAAGAGCAGTATTACCCCCGCAATACGAAAGATTCAAAAAGGTGTTTGACGAAGAAGCATCCACAAGACTGCCTGAAAGACGGCCATGTGACCACGCAATCACCCTCCAACCGAACGCGCCGACATCAATCACATGTCGACTTTATCCCATGACACAGACGGAAGATGAAGCTCTAGACGCCTTCATCGACGAACACCTCAAGAAGGGATACATCCGACCGTCACAATCACCCTACGCGTCGTCCTTCTTTTTCATCAAGAAAAGGATGGAAAGCTTCGTCCGGTCCAAGACTATCGCGCAATAAACCGATGGACAGTGCGGAACCAGTACCCGCTTCCACTAATAACAGACCTAATGCGCGACCTGGGAGGAGCGGTCATATTTTCAAAATTCGATGTCAGACAGGGGTATAACAACATTCGAATCAAAGCAGGAGACGAGCACAAAGCCGCGTTTAAAACGCGCAGAGGACTTTTTGAACCAACGGTCATGTATTTTGGCCTTTGTAACTCACCGCGACCTTCCAGGCGTTTATGAACGAGATATACCAACCCGTCATCGCAAATTTGCACAGAAGGCACACACATACGAATCTACATGGACACATTGCTGTTGCCACCAATGACTGTGGCACCTTCCGACGCACAAGTGAAGCACACACAACCGCCGTTTCGGCGATTCTCGAGGTCGCGGCCACCCATGACCTATACTTCAAACTATCAAAATGCGCATTCCACGTACCATCTATTGATTACCTGGGGGTAATCCTTGAAAAGGGGATGACGCGCATGGACCCAGCAAAGGTCTCGGGTGTCCGCACGTGGCCAACACCAGCAAAGGTCAAAGACGTACACAGTTTTCTCGGGTTTTGCAATTTTTACCGTCCCTTCATTCGAGGATTCGCCCACATCGCCAAACCAATGAACGAACTAACGAGGAAGGATGTCGAGTGGCACTGGGGACCAACCCAACAAACTGCCTTGATACACTCAAGGATCGTATCACAAGCAATCCGATCCTCGCTCATCCAGATCCAAAGGAACAATACGACCTCGAAGTAGATGCATCAGGATTTGCAGTTGGGGCAGTCCTCATGCAAAAGGGACCCGATGGTAAGAAACATCCAATAGCGTTCTACTCGGCCACACTCAACGAGGCCAAACGAAACTACGACATATACAACCTAGAACTACTGGCCATTGTAAAAGTGTTGAGGAACTGGAGATACCTATTGGTAGGGTCGCCACATAAGGTCAGAGTTTTCTCGGACCATATGAACCTACAATACTGGTGAGACCCACAGAAGATCAGCCGAAGAGTAGCTCGAGAAGTACTGGAACTGGAAGAGTACGACATCGAGATACACCACCTCAAAGGACGAGCCAATGGTAGAGCAGACGCGTTGTCCAGAAGACCAGACTACGACACGGGAGAAAAGGACAACGACCGAGTCATGGTGCTACCAAACAAAATATTCATACGAACGATGGTTGGGATTACGCCAACCTCCATCAGACAAGACGAGACTCGGATCAAAGCTTGGGTAAACCCCCATGAACTCAAGAAGATGGACGGAGTATGGTTCAAGAACAGAAAAGTGGTGGTCACCACCAAGAAGGATGAGGAACTAAGGGGAGTCATAAAGCAATACCATGACGCATTAACGGCGGGTCACCCAGGGATAGCAAAAACACAAGAAATGCTAGCTCGACATTACTGGTGGCCAAACATGAAGACGGACGTCATGAACTATGTACAAGGATGCGCAGAGTGCCAAAGACATAAGGTCAACACTCGCCCTACCAAGGCACCATTCGAGCCCATATATCCTCGACCAGAAGCCACGCCATTCGAAGTGATAGCGGTGGACTTTATAACTAAGTTACCCCCATCAGATGGATATGATTCGATTCTAACGATCACAGACCATGATTGTTCCAAGGCAACAATATTCATACCCTGTCAAGAATCGATGTCGGGAGAAGAAACTGCGATGTTGTACGCTCAGAAAGTACTCCCACGGTTCGGACTCCCAAGCAAGATAATCAGTGATCGAGACCCTTGGTTCGCGGCAAAGTTCATGAGGGAACTATGCAAAACTCTCCAGATTCAGCAAAACATATCGACGGCCTACCACCCAAGGACAGATGGACAGTCAGAACGCACCAACCAGTGGTTGGAACAATATCTACGCCTATGGGTCAACGAGAAGCAAGACAACTGGGCCGCCCAGCTCCCTCTAGCGGAGTTCGCCCATAACAATATGATAAGCAGTACTACGAAACAAACCCCGTTTTTCACGCTGATGGGGTATCACCCTCGAGATAAATGGGCGCCAGGGACAATCAATCTACCTAGTGTATCCACTAGGATAGAACAACTGATGGAAGCAAGACGGAGCGCGCAGGAAAACATGATAAAGGCCCAAAAGTCGTGGGTCAAACACAAGGATACGCCCAAATACACTCTAGGAGACCAAGTATGATTAGATGGGCGCAATTTACGAACCAATCAACCAATGCCCAAACTTGCGCCCCGAAGACAAGGCCCGTTTGAGGTTGTACAGGTGATGAGCCCTGTGAATTACCGGCTCAAATTACCCCCGCAGTGGAAGATACATGACGTGTTTCATACAGATCTGCTGACGCCTTACAAAGAAACACGTATGCACGGCGTAAACTATCTACGCCCACCACCCGAGTTGGTCGAAGGCATGGAAGAATACGAGGTTGAAAAGGTGATAGACTCTAGAAGGTCGGGTCGAGGGCGTAAACTCCAGTACCTCATCAAGTGGAAGGGATACACGGACTCTGAAAACCAGTGGGTGCCATGGAACGACGTCCATGCGGAAGAGGAGATAAGGAAGTTCGCACGATTAAATCCGAAGGCTGAAACTCACATAAAAGCAGCCTTAACAGGATCGTACACCCCATCACCCTTCCACTCCTCTAACCCAATGGCTCATGTCCCTCTCACCATTGTCAACATTGACGAGGTCGCCATCCCCCACATTGACACCCTTAACACCTACGACGGCAACAACAACATCGACGATCAGTTCTGCTCGTCAATTGAGCATGTCAGAGTCACCGCCGAACAAGATCAAGCCGCCCGAGACCTGGCCGAGGCTCGCAGGCGATTCCCCACACCCGCAAGTGGAAGAATGGAGGACGATGAGGCGGGAGTACGGCCTATTGAAGGAGGTAATGACAGCATGGAGGACGGATCAGGTGGTGAAGAGGACTGCAGCGGAGAGGAGGATGAGGATACATCTATTGACGAGTCAAATTTCAACCAGTCCGCCAGCTCCCTCACTACCACCCTCGTCAATAGCATCAACACCTCCGCCACCTCGCTCGCCACCGCCGTCGATGACGCCATCGACAGTGAAGACGAGGACGACAGCAGTGACGAGTCTTACCACGCAGCCAGGGTCGTCTGCATCCAGTGCGACAACCCCCCAAACTACTGCCACTGCGCTCCCCTCCCTATACCTCACCAAGTCCGCATTATTACCGAAGAAACCGAGGATGAAGCGCGCCGACCACCTCCAGTTGCTGTTGTCTACGGACCAACGGCGGAAGAGGGATACGAAGCGCGCGGTCTACCCCCCTATAGGGCAGAACGCGACCCATCGCCCGTCACTACGCGCCGAACGCATGCGGCGCGACTCCCTCTCCGTGCTGTATCGCCTACTCCCGGAGGGTTCACTCTCAACAACGGGATGAACTGGGTCCCAATGATCATCGAGCATGAAGGACGGAGGATTCCCGCCAAGTACGTACGAGTGCGCATGCTCGATAACCCCGAGGTGTTCGGGACAATGGGGAAGTTTTCCCCCGTCTACCGAGCCGACATCCACGCCGAACCCTGCCGAGATATGGGCCCCGCAGCTGAGTACAACCGTGAAGAGCTCGGATATTTCCGCGCTGACTTCCGTGGAAAGCGACAGGTAGACGAGGCCCTTGCCCGGCTGGGGGATATCTCCCTCCAAGCTGAGGTAAGACGCTACCGCGCGTCCATGGAGGTCATCGCCGAGCTCGAACGAGCCATCAAGAGGTTGGAGGACGACGTTTTCGTCCATATCGACAGGGCTATGCAGTCGTCGAAGAGATTGGGGTGCGCTCATGCCCTCAAACAGGTACGTGACGAACACGGGACGGACGTCGGACTTACCACGGTGACGAGTTGGGTGGTGGAGCGTGGGCGCTCACCCTTGTAAAGGGGGTGATGTTACGTCCCGGGTCATAGTAGGTATCTGACCTAACCGATAACCGAGGGGGCGTGATCAACGGGGACGATTACTCATTCTTACGATGTGGATTACTGATACTCTTACTGTATGCTGACTGATGGTTACTGTACACTGACTGATGGTCACTGTACGATGACTGAGGATTACTGTACGCTGACTGATGGTTACTGTACGATAACTGATAGTTGTAGTAGTTGTGGCGTTAGTATTAGTGGACGTTACCAAGCAGTAGTAGTAGTGGCTGTATCGCTGACGAAGGCGTACAGTCAAGACAGGATATAAGGTGGCTGTCGACTGATGTAGTCGACAGCTTGACTCTCTTGTATCATCATCGAATCTAGTCGGGGTTCTCTCTCTCTCCCGCAGTTGTCGTCGCTCTCTTAGGAAGGCTCTTTCAAGAGTCCTTGGACAAGTCACACCTTCGTGTGTTGACACGTGTAGCTAAGTCACGTTACTCGCCATCGCGTGAAGGGTCTAAGTCAGACCACAATCGTAACATCGGTAAAGAAGTCAAGGACATGAAGTTTCTTATTACTGACTTAGGAGAAGACAAAATCATTCTAGGGTACCCCTGGCTAGCGGCGTTCCAACCTAAAATCAACTGGAAGGACCCTACTCTAGACGAAGAAATGCAACCTTTGGTCATCAAGACACTGGGTCTTGATATCACCAAAGAAGCAGTGCGTATATGGAAGGCGTGGGTACAACATGCAGAAAATATGGCAAAACCCGGAGAAGCGATCTATGTCAGCAAGATCGAAGATTCAGAACTCCGGAAAACATCCACCTCTGCACAGATGGCCGCCCAAGCTCAGCCTAAAGAAGAAAAGACCTGGGACCAGATTGTCCCTCCCCAATATCACAAGTGGAAGAAGGTCTTTTCCGAAGAAGAAGCCAAGCGATTCCCCTCCCATCAGCCCTGGGATATCGCTATTGATTTCACGAAGGATGCTCCAAAAGTCCTGGACTGCAAGATATATCCTCTTTCGCTAGGCGAACAGGACAAACTTGATGAATACATCAAGGAACACCTGCAAAAGGGATACATCCGTCCTTCGAAATCACAGTACTCGTCACCCTTCTTCTTCGTAGGCAAGAAAGATGGCAAACTCCGACCTGTTGTGGACTACAGGAAGCTGAATTCCTTCACGGTCCCCGACAGATACCCCCTGCCCCTTATCCAAGAGTTAGTGGATAAGGTTCGAAACGCCAAGTTGTTCACCAAGATGGATGTACGCGCTGGATATAACAACATTTGCTTCAGGGAAGGCAACGAAGCAAAAGCAGCTTTCAAAACCAATTTGGGACTCTTTGAACCCACAGTAATGCCCTTTGGTCTCAGGAACGCACCAGCGGTGTTTCAGAGAATGATGAACACGCAGTTCACCGATCTCACCGCTACAGGAAAAGTCATCATTTACATGGATGATATTCTAATCGCGACCGCAGACAACAAAGACGAGCACAGACGACTGGTTCATCAAGTTCTTGAAAGACTGCAAAAGCTTGACCTATACCTCAAGCCAAGCAAATGTATCTTCGAAACCAAGAAAGTCGAATTCTTGGGAGTAGTTCTGGAAAACGGCACCGTTACCATGGATCACGTCAAAGTTACAGGCGTAGAAGAGTGGAAGACCCCAAAGAACATCAAAGACATCAGAAAATTCTTAGGGTTCTGCAACATCTACCGACGCTTCATCCGAGGTTTCTCCCAAATTGCGAAACCCCTCAATAACCGCCTCAAGAAAGGCGCCAAGTGGGTCTGGGAACAAGCCGAAGAGACATCTTTCCAGAAACTCAAGAAGCTAATTTGCAAAGAACCGGTACTTCTACAGCCGGACCAGAAGAAACCCTTTGAAGTCGAAGTTGACGCTTCCAATTATGCAATTGGTGCTGTCCTGATGCAACACGACGACAAGAATGTCCTCCATCCGGTGGCATTCTTCTCCAAAACTATGAACGAAGCCCAGAGGAACTACGACGTTTACAACCACGAGTTACTAGGGCTTATTGAAATGTTCAGACACTGGAGGCAATACTTGCATCAAGCCGCACACAAAGTCACAGTGCATGCAGATCACGCCAATCTCCTGTTCTGGAAGAACCCTGGAGATCACAACTGAAGAGTGGCGTGATGGAACGCAGAACTTATGGAATACGACTTCAAACTGGTCCATATCTCAGGAAAGAAGAACGGAAGAGCGGATGCGTTATCAAGACGCCCTGATCACAACCAGGGCGAAGAAGACAACAAGCAATTGGTGGTATTACCACAAACTTTCTTCAAGGCTCTATGCGCATATGTAAAAGTCGCAGTGAGCGAAGAAGTAAAACCCACTGATTCAGAAGAATGGAGGCTTTTCAAGGGTCGAAAATCACTCCACGAACTGGTCAAGGACGACCAGAAGATGCCAGCGAGCAAGAAACATCTCAAACGCTGGACCAATACCCATCAGATCATCAAGAAGGATGGAATCTGTTGGAAGAACAACCGGATCATTGTTGCCTCCGGCAACGATCTGAAGAGGGGGGTAATTCACTTTTATCACGACACCCCATCAGCCGGTCACCCTGGAATTTCAAACACGTACTAGCTGGCAAAACGAGACACTTGGTGGCCCAACATGAAACAAGATATTGAACTGTACATCAAGGGATGTGCAGCATGTCAAGCCAACAAAATCAATACCAAGCCGCTCAAACCAGCAATGATTCCCATCACGCCAGATAACAAACTTCCCTTCCAAACAATCACAATGGACTTCATCACGAAGTTACCACAAGCGGGGAAATTTGACACCATCTTGACCATCACAGATCATGACTGTAGCAAGGCAGCCATCTTCATCCCCTGTCAAGAAACTATCACAGCTGAAGGAGTCGCTGGTCTTTACCTGCGCTACGTGTACCCAAGATTTGGGATTCCAAAGAAGATAATCTCGGACAGAGACATGAGATTCACGTCAAAGTTTGCCAAAGGACTATGCAAGGCCCTTAGCATCCACCAGAACATATCAATGGCTTATCACCCTAGAACTGATGGCCAATCGGAGAGGACAAACCAATGGCTGGAAAAATACCTCCGATTCTGGTGCGACGAGCGACAGGACGACTGGCATCAGTGGCTTCCGATGGCAGAATTCGCGCACAACCAATGGCCAAGCGCAACAACGAAGAAGACACCCTTGGATTTGATCATGGGGTACACGCCGAAAGTGGAATGGCCAACAAACAACAGCGATGTACCGTCTGTTAAGGCAAGAATAGAAGATCTGGACAAATTACGAGAAGAAATGTTCCAGCAAATCCACCAAGCGGCAACAGTCATGAAGATGAGGAACAAGGGCAATCAGAAGTTCAAGCCCTACAAGGAAGGCGATCAAGTATGGATTGAGGGAACAAATCTAAAGACCCTGTACCCTACCGCAAAACTAGCACCAAAGCAGTATGGACCCTTCAAGGTGTTAAAACAGTTATCAGAAGCGGTCTACCGAGTGGAGATACCTCGGCAGTGGAAGATCCATAATGTTACGTGTGAGCAGCACGTGAGCCTGACTTAGGCGACGTAGAGTGAACGCGGTGACTTAGCAGTGATCTGACTCTAGCACGAAGGCTGAGTAACGCCTCAACGCACGAAGGCGGAGTTGATACTTTGAACACGCGGTCCCAAGGGACGAGAGAGTATGAGGTAGAAACCCGGCTTTGGATAACGAACCTGAGAATGTACAAGAAATCCAAGCTATCGACCACAACAGTCGATAGCTTCCTTATAACACTATCGCGCGATCCGCCTTCGTCAGCGAGACCGCCACTACTACTACCTGCTGGATAATCGTCCACTAATACGAACGCCACAACTACTACTACTCAGTAATCGTACAGTCATCACCATCAACCGGCTTGGTAATACTATCAGTAATCAACAGCGTATGAATGAGTAAGTCCACAGCAACACGTCAGAACGAACAGTAAGCTCCCCTTGATCACGTCCCATCGCTTATGGGTTAGGTCAGATACCTACTATAACCCGGGACGTTACATCACCCCCTTCACAAGGGTGAGCGCCCTCGCTCCACTACCCAATTAGGCACTGTGGTGAGTCCGACGTCAGTCTCATGCTCGTCCCGTATCCTTACGAGGGCGTGTGCTCTCCCCAACCTCCGCGCGGAGTGTCGTGCGCGATCGACGTGGACGAATATGTCATCCTCGAGCCGTTTGATGGCGATCTCCAGCTCTTTGATGACTTCCTGGGACGAGCGGTAGCGCCTCACTTCGGCGGCAAGGGAGATATCTCCCAGCCTCGCGAGGGCTTCATCTACCTGGCGTCGTCCCCGGAAGTCAGTGCGAAGATAGAGTAGTTCTTCGCGGGTGTACTCAGCTGGGGGTCCCATATCTCGACACGGCTCGGCGTGTATGTCTCCGCGATAAATCGGCTCGCCCCTCCCCATCGTTCCGAACGCCTCCGGGTTATCCTGCATCCTCACCCGTACGTATCTGGCAGGGATACGCCGCCCCTCGTGTTCGATCACCATTGGTACCCAGTTCATCCCATTGTTGAGGACGAAGCCTTGGGGGGTAGGCGATACGGTACGGACAGGGCGCCGCGGCGCATGCGTTCGGCGCGTATTGACGGGTGATGGGTCTCGAGCTTCTGCGTACGACGGGAGTCGTCCCATAGCGGCGTATCCTTCCTCCGCAGTCGGTCCATAGACGACAGCAACTGGTGGTGCTCGTTCTTCGTCATCCATGGCTTCTTCGGTAATGTTGCTGTCTTCTTCTTGGACCCGGGGAGGTACGCGCATTGGTGCGCAGTGGCAGTAGTCGATGGGGTTGTCGCATCGAGTACAGACGACGTTGGCGTCGTGGTAAGATCCGTCGGTGGACTCGTCATCGCTGTACTGATCGACGGCGGTGACTGATGTAAAGGCGGTGGAGGGCTGTACGAAACTTGCCGTGTCAACGTTCGTATCCTCATCCGTCTCTCCTGCGGCGTCATCTTCGTCACTTGGTCCAATCGCCAGGAGGTCATCACCTCCTTCAACAGCCCGTAGTCCCTCCTCATCCTCCTCCACTCGTCCGCTTGTGGGTGTGGGAAATTGCCTGCGAGCCTCGGCCAGGTCTCGCGCTTCTTGTTCTGCTCAGTCTCGTTCTGCTGCTGCTCTGACGTGCTCAACAGCGGAGCAGAATGGGTCGTCCACGTTGTTGTTGTCGTCATACGTGGTGAGGGTGTCGACGTAGGGGATCTCGTCAATGGTGATAGTGGTGAGTGGGACATGGGACATGTTATGAGTGGGTCCAGAGGATGCGTTCTCTAGAGGTCCGATGGAGGCTGCTTTTATGTGAGTTTCAGCGGTTGGATTGGCTTGTTTGTACTTCCTTATCTCTTTGTCCGCATGTACATCGTCCCACGGGACCCACTGGTTATCCGAGTCTGGGTACCCCTTCCATTTGATTAGATATTGGAGCTTGCGCCCTCGTCCTTGTCTTCTCGAGTCTAGTACCTTTTCGACCTCGTATTCTTCCACGTCCTCTACCAATTCAGGTGGTGGGCGTTGGTAGTTTGCGCCGTGAATCAGCGTTTCTTTGTAAGGTGTGAGAAGATCTATGTGAAACACATCATGGATGCTCCACTGCGTGGGAAGTTTGAGTCGATAGTTGACGGGAGACATCACCTGGATGATCTCGAACGGTCCATGTCTCCGGGGCGCAAGCTTTGTGGTTGGCTGGTTGGTTCGTAAGTGGCGTCCTTCTAGCCATACCTTATCTCCTAGCTGATATTTGGGGGTGTCACGATGTTTGACCCATGACTGTTGCGCTCGGCGCATTTGTCCTTGTGCCTGATTCCTTATCTCTTTCAATTGTTCTAGTCTGGCCGTGACCTGTGGTATGGGTGATTTCTTATCTGTCCAATTAGTATGCGGATGGTATCCCATTAGCAACCTGAATGGAGTCTCGCGTGTGGATTCGTTTATCCAATTATTATGTGCGAACTCAGCTAATGCTAGATGGTCGGCCCAATTGTTCTGCCTTTCGTTGGCCCAGAGTCGGAGGTATTGTTCCAACCATTGATTGGTTCGCTCCGATTGTCCGTCCGTTCGTGGGTGGTAGGCGGTTGAAATGTTTTGCTGTATCCCCAGTATTCAACACAGTTCTCTTGTGAACTTTGATGCGAACCGGGGATCTCGGTCGCTGATCAGTTTCGTCGGTAGGCCAAATCGTGCGACCACATGTTTGGCGTATAGTGCGGCTGTCTCTTCTCCCGATATCTCCTCTTTGCATGGTATGAATATGGACGCTTTTGAGCAGTCGTGGTCAGTGACTGTTAGTATGGAGTCGTAATCCCTGGACTTCGGGAGTTTGGTAATGAAGTCGAGCGCTACTACCTCGAACGGTGTTGCTTCTGGTTTTGGGAATATTGGTTGTAACGGCGCCTTCGTCCTTTGTGTGTTGACCTTGCATCGCTGGCACTCCGCACATCCTCGCACATATTCAGCGATATCTTGCCTCATTGCGGGCCACCAGTAGTGGCGTTCCACTATTTGGGTCGTTCGGTTGATCCCTGGGTGTCCATGAACAGGGGGGTCATGATGTGTGGAAATTACTTCTCTAATTTCCTCTGGTGTCCCTGTGACGACCCGTCTTTGTCCTTGGTACCACCATATTCCATCTGCTTTGGTTAGTTTGTGGGGGTCAACCCATTTGCGTATTCTTTGTTCGTCTTGGTTTGATTGCGTATTGATTGTTCGTACGAACAGTTTGTCCGGTAGGACGGTGACATTCTCGTTGTCCTTTTCTCCTTGGTTGTAATCGGTTCGTCGTGATAGTGCGTCAGCTCTTCCATTTGCCGTTCCTTTGACATGGTGTATCTCGAAGTTGTACTCTGCTAGCTCCAGTACTTCTCGAGCGATTCGTCGGCTGATTTTCTGGGGATCTCGCCAGTAACGCAGGTTGAGATGGTCCGAAAAGATGCGTACTTTGTGTGTAGATCCAGCCAGTAAGTGTCTCCAGTTTCTCAACGCTTTTACGATGGCCAACAACTCCAGGTTGTATATATCGTAGTTTCGCTCGGCAGCGTTGAGTGTTGCTGAGTAGTACCCCACGGGGTGTCGTTTTCCATCCGATTTCTTTTGTAGTAGCACTGCTCCTACAGCGAACCCTGATGCATCCACTTCTAGATCGAATTGTTGTTTCTGGTCCGCGTGTGTCAGTATCAGTTCTGTTGTGATTCGTCGTTTGAGTGTATCGAACGCTGTTTGATGTCTTGCTGTCCATTGCCATGGTTCATCTTTGCGCGTTAGTTCATTTAGCGGTTTGGCAATGTTTGCGAATCCTTTGATAAATTGCCTGTAAAAGTTGCAGAACCCCAAGAAGGAACGTACGTCCTTCACTGATGTGGGGGATGTCCAGTCGCGAACACCCGAAATTTTGATAGGGTCCGTGCGTGTTACCCCCTCTTCAAGGATTACCCCCAGGTAATCGATACTGGCCGCGTTGAATACGCATTTCTCTGGCTTGAAGAAGAGGTCGTGTTTTTGAGCGACTTCTAGGACATCGCACACCGCTTTCTGGTGTTGTTCGAGTGTGTTTTCTTGTCGTTTTGTGGCTATGGCGATATCGTCCATGTAGACCCGAATGATCGTTCCGTTGGGTTCATGTTTTGCTATCGTTGGTTGGTATATCTCGTTCATGAAACTTTGGAACGTTGCTGGCGAGTTGCACAGCCCAAAGTACATGACAGTTGGTTCGAAAAGTCCGCGTCGTGTTTTAAACGCGGCTTTATGTTCATCTCCTTCCTTGATTCGGATGTTGTTGTATCCTTGGCAAACGTCGAGCTTGCTAAATATTTGTGCGCCGCCAAGGTCTCTGATGAGATCGTCAATGAGTGGGAGTGGATACTGGTTTCGTATTGTCCACTCGTTGATTCGTCGATAGTCCTGTACGGGTCGTAGCTTCCCGTCCTTCTTTTTGATAAAGAAGAATGATGATGCGTACGGGGATTTTGAGGGACGGATGTATCCCTTTTCCATTTGTTCGTCTATGAAATTGTCTAGCGCCTCGTCTTCTGTCCTTGTCATTGGATAGACTTTGCAGTCTATTACGTCGGGCACTCCTTTCTTGAACTCGATTGCGTGATCACAGCTCCTCTTTGGTGGAAACCGTTTTGATTCTTCTTCACTGAATACCTTTGCGAAGTGTTGGTATTCTGCTGGTATTTTGACCTCTGCGGTACATTGCTTGGCATCTACTGCGAGTTCCACTGCCGATCTTCGTCCATATACTTGGTCGTTTAGAGTTGTTACGATTTGTTCTTTCGCTTCTGTTGTGAACAACCGCGATACTCTTGTGTCGTTTTCCTTTTCTGTCAACAGCTTTGCCAATACTGCTTTCCTGTCGTTTGGGTTAACGGTTCGCAATACTATAGGGAGTTGTTTCTCATCTATAGTGGCGTGGCGCCAACTGAATCTTGGTTCGTATGTTGCGAGCCATGGATATCCCAGCAGTATGTCTTCCTTCCCTATGTCGGTGATGAGGAAGCGCATTTCCTTCTTTGTCCTCCGGTTTCCACGTTAAGCGTCAGATAGTGTGTGATCTGTCCCGCTTTATTAGTGGTATCGTCTATATTGTAGATATTTTTGGGCTTATCTAGTGCCCGTTGTCCTAACCCCATTCTTTTGACGAATTGTGGATGAATGAAGTTGTCGGTGGCTCCTGAGTCCACCAACGCTTTGATGTCGGCCATATTGTAACTTGCACGGATAGACACTGGTACTCTCATAGAACGGTAGCGCATAATGTACACAGAGTTACAACGTATTGCCCTCACCCAGGCCGCCGGGTTCAGGCGCTTCCAAAATCCTGTCCCATCAATTGTTGTAGGACCAGGTCTTTGACCTCTTCATCGTCTCCTGCTATTCCTCGTAGCCATTCCGCCGCTCTTTCTTCTTTGGTGTGCGAGGCTTCTGCCGCAGCTTCTGTGGTGCGTACTTGTGTATCGCGGCGTCTGCGAGGCTGTCTGCAGTCGCGGCTAATGTGACCCATTTTCTGGCAGTTGTAACACTGCGTTTGACTATGGTCTCGTTTGAATTGTCGCTGTATAAATCCCCCTCGTGGTGGGAACGGTGGTCTGGTGTTCCTAGGGTGATTCGCTATGATTTCTTCGGCCCCGCCAGTCGTCCTCGTACTCGATCTGCTGATGTATCCATTCGGTCATCATTCTGCAGTGGTGCGAGCAACTTAGCTAATGCTCCTCCTGTTGCGCGTCCTGGTTTGAATGCATCAAGGTTTCCCCTGACCGTCTGCATATGAATCCACTTCTGTTGCCTTTTAGGGCGGATTCCCTCCATTCTTCGTAGTTTCGAGGGTCGTCATGTTGGTACATGGTCTCGTATAGTGCTCTTGGTAGCCCTTTGTGAAATATTTGAGCGTTTGCTCGTTGTTGATGTTGTACCCCGCATGTCGAACGAGTTGTTCGTATAGGGCAATATAATCGTCGATCTTGCCGTCCTTCATGTGTATTCCAGCGTCCAGTTGTGCTTGCGCTCGTTCTTTGCTAAGAACGTCGCCGAACTGTCTTTGGAATGCGTTGAGTAGGTTCTCCCACAACCTATTGTCGAATTGACTGGTCCCTGTTGCTACTTCGTTTACGAGCCATCGGCTGGCGGACATAACCCATTGGTTAACCGCGTTTCCCTGAATGTATGTTAGGAATAACATAGCTTTTTGGTATTTGTTTATCATGGCCGAGTGATTTGCGTTGACTCCCGCGTAGACCTCCCATTGAAGGATGAAAGCCTCGGCTTGCGACCTTTGTCCTGTGAATGTGGGTGGCGGGTTACCGATGAATTTGTCATTTCCTCCTTGCATGGCTACTGCGGGTCCTGCGAGGGGTGGTCCTCCTCCGGGTGGTCCTCCTCCGGGTGGTCCTCCTCCGGGTGGTCCTCCTCTTGGCAGTCCTCCTCCGGGTGTTCCTCCTCCGGGTGGTCCTCCTCTGGCGGTCCTCCTCCCGGTGGTCCTCTTAATGGTGGGAAGGGTCTATTGTCTGGTGACGGTACCCTGTTACGGTTGAGCCTGAATTCGTAGAACATATCAGTTCCTTCAGGGATGCTTGGTGCGTCGGGGACGTCTGGTCTCATGGCTCGATTGACGGCTTCCATATCTTCTGGTTGCAGTTGTTGAACATGACCCGTTTGCTCGTTGATAACGAGTCGGGGTGGTGAGACTTCTGTTTGAGTAGTCATGTAGCTGTATGGCATTCCCCTGATGGGTTCGGGAATATGCAACTCAGCTGTTTGCGCGGCTAGTGCGTCTACTTCTGGTGATTGTACCGCGATTTCTTCCGGTTCACCTTCGCTTCGAGGGGTTGGCGATCTTTCGCTAGTGTGGCTTGACTGGGGTGGACTGGCTGTTCGCAGCTGAAATTCTGTCCCTGGTGGTTCCGTGTCGAGGTTTGGTACCTCTTCTTCTTGGCCGTCTATGGGCCCTTGTTGATCGATTGGTCGTGCGTCAACCAGTGGTATGTTGATGTGTAGGTCGTCGGCGGCTGGTCGTGTTGCTTCGAAGTAGTTGTTGGTGTTACTCCACCTAAGTTCTATCCAGCAACAGCGCTCTTTGTTGAATACTACCGGGTGGAAACGTTGTGATGTGGCCGCTTCCGCGTAGTATCCGGTGTTGTTTTCTTCGGTTCTTCTACTGTCCGGTACGTGTCGCCACCTTACTCGTCCTACGAGGTATCGAGTGGGTGCGTCTCGTTCTCTTGAGTCGATGCGATAGGGCACGAAGTCCCAGCCGTCTTTAGTATTGAGGGTTGCCACGGCGTCCGTTTTTATGGAGAGCTTGGATTTAATGTTACGTGCGAGCAGCATGTGAGCCTGACTTAGGCGACGTAGAGTGAATGCGGTGACTTAGCAGTGATCCGACTCTAGCACGAAGGCTGAGTAACGCCTCAACGCACGAAGGCGGAGTTGATACTTTGAACACGTGGTCCCAAGGGACGAGAGAGTATGAGGTAGAAACCCGGCTTTGGATAACGAACCTGAGAATGTACAAGAAATCCAAGCTATCGACCACAACAGTCGATAGCTTCCTTATAACACTATCGCGCGATCCGCCTTCGTCAGCGAGACCGCCACTACTACTACCTGCTGGATAATCGTCCACTAATACGAACGCCACAACTACTACTACTCAGTAATCGTACAGTCATCACCATCAACCGGCTCGGTAATACTATCAGTAATCAACAGCGTATGAATGAGTAAGTCCACAGCAACACGTCAGAACGAACAGTAAGCTCCCCTTGATCACGTCCCATCGCTTATGGGTTAGGTCAGATACCTACTATGACCCGGGACGTTACACATAACGTGTTTCACACCAACCTCATCACACCGTATAGGGAAACGGAACTCCATGGGCCAAACTTTACCTGACTGGCCCCTGATCTTATCGATGGAGAACCAGAGTACGAGGTCGAGAAGATTCTAGATGCCAAACAAAGAGGAAGAGGGCGCAAGATGCACTACCTGATCAAGTGGAAAGGATATCCCACAAGTGACAACTCATGGGAAAAAGAAGAAGATGTCCACACGGAAGAAGAGATAGCGGAGTTTTACAGAAGAAAGGGTGAAGCGAGGAAGAGGACCCCTCACCCAAACAAAACCAAATGCAAAAGAACATAAAAAGGGACGGGTTGAGGAGAGGACCCCCCATCCCTTTACCACTCTTCCAGGCTTCACAACGATCAAACCATCTCATCTCTCACAATGTTGACCCATCCCTCTACTCTTGATCTGGCATACCCATCGTCAGTACCAGAGACCCCATCCGAAATCTCTGTCCCCGCCAACACACCAGTCAAAGAAGGAGAAATCCTTCCTCAATTGGCTCGACGCACTCACCCTATCGAAGAAAGGGTGGACATGGAGGTCCACCAAGAAGAAGAAGACGTATTCAGCAGCATCGACTACGGCCGCCCTGTCCTCCACGACGAAGGACAAGAAGATGAGGCCCCATACGGGTTCATTCCTAACAAACCCAACAGTCGCCACTATTACCCCATTTATGTCCCAAATGAGCGGTATGTTAGCGGCGCAGTGGCTGAACCAAAGACGGTTCTGGCCACTTACATCAAGTACTCTCCCGACTTCATGACGGTGACCGGGACACAGCTCAAAGGAGCAGTCGAGTGCACTGTGCCCGTTATGGTGGGCAGGCGTAGCCGCCATTACAGCACCATCACCGCAGAACAGTGGAGGACACTGCGACGAGACAGCAGTAGCGAGTTCGCCGTGAACGAGGCATTGGCAGACTTAGGAGACATTCGTCTCACAGGAGAGATCAACAGGTATAGGGGATACTCACAGACCAAAGACATACTGGAGATGCTGCATCGCGAGGCTCATCACCGGGTCGACGAAATTCTTCGAGAATTAGTCGAAGTGGAGAGAGTCCTTTATAGGACAAAGATACACCTCGAGATGGCTAACGCGTATCAGGAAATTCATGACCGCTTCACCAGATCTTTCACCATACCCCGTCCCATCCATCCTCCTCCTACTCCTCCCTCTCCTGAAACCACCCCCTTTGTACCACGCCGTGGTGGACCCACAGAACAACCATTACTTGCCGACGCTTGTAACCCTCGCAAGAAGTGTTATTGCTGCGGTTCTACCAGTCATAAGGTAGCCCAGTGCACCGCCAGATGTGTGATCAAGCGCTGCAATATTTGCAGTAGCACCGATCACAAGACAAAGAGGTGCGCCTTCCAGAAGAAGAACCGGACACCGACCCCTCCCCCTTCAAAATTCGACAAAGCAGTAGAGGCGCCAGAAATGTCAGTCCTTGAGAAGATAGCACTGCTCGATCGCGAAGAGTGGACTCCTGAAGTATGCTCTAAGTGCGGAAAGACTAACGCCAAGCATACAGAGCTGGAGTGCCCCCTGTACGAACAGTGCCCTCGTTGCCGAAACACTGGGGCGTACGGGTTCCTCAAAAGGCACGTATGCTACCCACTAGACGAAGAAAAGGAAAACGTGGTGACTTGGCAGTGGAACGAAGCTGACCACGACTTGTTGTGGCAGGATGGATCTGACTAGGTAAAGTCGGGACGACTTTACACCTGAAAGGGGGATTGTGTTATGATACTCGAACTTTTTCTTTTCTTTTTACGCTTACATCACCTCTCATCACATGATCTAACTATTCCTATTGGTTGACTGGTTCACCATTGTCCTTTATATTTAGAACTGCTGCGCACGCTGTTGTGACTCAGTGCGCAGCCCCTTTCGTGACCTATTGTTCTTGTTACTCCTATTGTTCTTGTGACCACTATTGTTCTTGTGACTCTATTGTTCTCTCTTACTATAAAGTCTCGTCTGTAGTAGCATGTATCCTCAGACTTGACTTATCCTGTATCTTACAGCACAGTCGTTGTCTAATCCCAACTCTCTGATCATCATCAGTCTGATAAGTTCGCCTCTGGCTCACTTATCGCCCTCTCACCAAGGAACCCTTACAACTCTACCTTGCACCCCCTTATCCCCTCTCATTTTATCTTTGCTATAAGTCCCTTGAGGCGTGCTTAGTACAACTCTATCACAGTAACTCTCTAAGTGCACTTTGCGCTTAGTACTCTGATATCGAACCAACCCCCCTTCTGCCTCTTCAGCGTCCTCAGGATCCTTAAGCCAAGTCGGCTGAACATCCCTGCTGTGGCGTAACAATGTTCTCAGAGTATCCGAGTCATCTGCAGACGTCGACAGCATCAACTCCACGCAACGTATGGGTTATTGGGATACAGCTATTTCCGTATTGATTGGCGGGTTACGAAACAGTACATCCATCGGAGTTTGACGATAGAAGAGCAGAGTTCATAATGACATAAAGGAAACTCACTCAGTATAAGAGTTATATTGCGGAATATAGTGTTATTAAATGGTTATCCTGGTCAAATGTGGGTTATCGGGTGAGTTATCCCGTAGGCATGTCAATGTGTCCATGTCAACATGTCCAGCAAGGTGTCTGGCTCAACGAACTGGTTACCTTGGTTTTCAGCCGTTTGCCTTTCCCTCTCTTTACTCTCACTGCACTCATCACATCCAGTCATGCACGATCCCAACTGCCACATACAACACTCAAGGCCTCAGTTCCGACCCCGACCAGGGCTATGATGACAACACTGTAACAGCGTCACCATGTGGCCCTAGACAACATTACCCCGACTGCGAAGAAGCCACGGTGGTGGCGGTAGGGACAACAAGGCAGCAGGGGTAGTCATGGCACTGGTGCGTTGGTGTGGATGGTGGGGGCATGATTGGCCCAGTCTATGCTGAAGCGAGACAGTTGCTCGAATGAACCAGGCAACACACGCGCCCATCCCTTTCTCCCATGCCGCCACCTGATATTCCTCCTTTCCATCCGTTTCAATGAATCAGACCTCATTTCTTTCTCCCGCCTGCCGCACCCAGAAACTCCCCTTATGAAGGGTTGATGATAGAGCTCGCAAGTCCGACACTCTGCAGTTCATGCCGGGTGACCCCACGCTGGACACAAGACAACCCCATTCTTGATCGAGAATCACTTCGTGCTTCCGCCCACTCACTATGTTACTCAAACATCATTTCTCCTTGTATTCTCATTGAGCACTCAGCTTATTGGCTTTCCTGTGCAGCATGTGCCCTCAAGCAAGCTCGACTTAGCGTCAAAATCTACAAGTAAGTTAGTCACATGTAGATTACATAAATCGGCACAAAATCTGACAAGTATTTTACATTGTATTTATTTTTGATTTATACAATTAATTTCAGTGGGAAGAAAAGTCGGCATGGGTGGCCGAAATGCCCATTTAGACCCCGCTTGTTACGAACCAACAATGTAAGCAGACTGACAAGCCACTTCCTAGGTTTACTCAGCCTACTGTATGTGTCAATCACTTACTGTATGATTACCAAGGTTCTTCATAAGTGATGACAGATCACTTAGTAGTAGTAGTAGTAATGGTGACATCACCGATAAGGGTGAACACCTTGAGGCTGTTATAAGGAAGCTGTCGACTGTTGTGGTCAACAGCTTGGATTTCTTGTTACCTTCTCAACTTCTCAATCGATCAGGTCTTCCTTCATTCTCTCTATCTTTGACAAGGCCTCGGGCCACAGTGGGAAGACTACGAAAGTACAGATACACCAGTACCTGTATCTGGTAAAGTATTAGGACTCCGCCTTCGCCCGTTGAGACGACCACTCAGCCTTCGTGCTTGAGGACCACAGTTGCTAAGTCACCACGTTCACCCGACGTTGCCTAAGTCAGGCTCACGTGCAACTTGCACGTTACATTAAATCCAAGCTCTCCTATAACCAAACACTGTGGCGACAATCAATACCAAAGATGGTTGGGACTTCCAACCCTACCACATCGAATCAAGAGACCGTGACGCCCCAGCCCACTATATTGTTGGAAGAATCAGGTGGAGACTAGTGCCAGAGGTCAGCAGAACTGACGAGCAAAACACCGGATACTATGCAGAATGTCACGTCCGAACTACCTAATCGTCTTATCACATGCCGGCCGAACCTACTGAATGATACGATATGATGACTGAGGACTCATGACTGTTCAGCGTTGATTATGACTCATGTACTATACGATGACTGATGCTCTTAGTGAGCGGCTTACTGAGGGTTTGTAGGATTGGTAAACACTATACGTCGTTACTAGTAGTAGTGGCGTTTGTACGATGGTTATAAGGTGGCTGTCGACTGATGTGGTTGACAGCTTGAAGTTCTTGTTACATTCTCGACTTGTTGAATCCAAGGATCGCTTCTCGCTCTTCTTCCTTTTCGCGGGATCACCCCAATACGGATATCGGGCCAGAAGACAAACTGTACTCCGCCTTCGTGCGTTGAGACGAATACTTAGCCTTCGTGCTTGAGGATAGGCCATCGTTAAGTCATCGCATTCATCAAATAGTGCCTAAGTCAGGCTCACGTGTAGCACACATGTTACATTAACTTCAAGCTCCTCCGCATATCGAACGCCGTGGCGACTCTTAACACCAAAGATGGGTGGAATTTCCAACCCCACCGAATTGAGTCAAGAGAACGAGACGCACCGGTCCGTTACATCGTAGGAAGAGTAAGGTGGCAACACATACCGGACACAAGGAGAAGCGAAGAGAACAATACCGGATACTACGTGGAAGCAGCTACTTCACAGAGGTACCACCCCGTAATCTTCAATCGTGAACGTTGCTGCTGGATAGAACTACGGTGGAGCAACACCAACAACTACTTCAAAGCGACGAGACCAGCGGCTGACAATCTAAACATCAACATTCCGCTGACAGAAGCATGACCAATAGATCAACAGGGAGCAATCGACGGACAAGAAGAACCAAGTCTTGAAGACGAATCACCAAGGACAGAACTACAAGCAAGAGCAACGACACCAGCAAACTCAAGTGACACGGGTGAACGACCTCCAACTCGTTCAGAAACAAACGACGAGCCAGAACATATCGAGACCCATTCGCCAGAAGTAGATGCACTAGCCGCGCGAACAGCTGAGTTACATATTCCTGAACCAATCCGAGGAATACCATTCAGCTACATGGCAACCCAGACAGACGTATCACCGCCAAGACTCGTCATAAACGAGCAAACCGGTCACGTCCAAGCATTAGAACCAGAGGACATGCAAGCCGCACACCGAGCAATGGGACCAGACGTCCCCGACGCACCGAGCAACCCAGATGAACATGCCAGGTTCTACGAGTTCCGCATCAATCGGAACAGAGTACCGTCCCCAGAAAATAGACCTTTCCTGCCAGTATGACGACCACCAGGAGGAGGACCTCCAGGAAGAGGACCACCAGGAGGAGGACCTCCAGGAGGAGGACCTCCAGGAGGAGGACCTCCAGGAGGAGGACCTCCAGGAGGAGGACCTCCAGGAGGAGGACCTCCAGGAGGAGGACCTCCAGGAGGAGGACCTCCAGGAGGAGGACCTCCAGGAGGAGGACCTCCAGGAGGAGGACCACCCCTGGCAGGACCGGCAGTAGCTCAAAATGCGCCGCAAGGAGGGAACGATAAATTTATCGGTAACCCACCACCAACGTTCACAGGAAGCTGAGCACAAGCCAAAGCCTTCATCCTCCAATGGGAAGTTTACGCAGGGGTCAACGCCAACCATTCGGCAATGATCAACAAGTACCAAAAGGCGATGTTATTCCTTACATACATCCAAGGAAACACGGTCAACCAATGGGTAATGTCCGCAAGTAGGTGGCTCGTTAACGAGGTGGCCACAGGAACTAGTCAGTTCGACAATAGGCTATGGGAAAACCTCCTAAACGCCTTCCAATGACAATTTGGCGATGTTCTCAGCAAAGAACGAGCTCAAGCACAACTTGACACAGGCATACACATGAAGGATGGAAAAATCGACGACTACATTGCTCAATTCGAGCAACTCGTCTGTCACACAGGGTATAACATCAACGCCGAGCAAACACTCAAATATTTCACACAAGGACTACCACGTGCATTGTACGAGACAATGTACCAACACGACGACCCCTGCAACTACAAGGAATGGAGAGAATCCGCCCTAAAAAGGCAACAGAAATGGATTCATATGCAAACGGTCAGAGGTAACCTGGATGCATTCAAACCAGGATGAGCTCCAGGAGGAGCATTAGCTAAGTTACTCGCACCATTACACAACGATGACCAAATGGACACATCTGCAGATCGGGTGCGTGGACGGCTAGCGGGAGCAGAAGACGTGCTCCAGAACTACAAATGAGGTGACAACCTGCCACGTCCACCATTCCCACCACGAGGAGGGTATATGCAAAGACAATTCAAATGCGACCACAGTCAAACGCAGTGCTATAACTGCCAGAAGATGGGACATATCAGTTGCGACTGCAGACAACCGTGAAGGAACCGTAACACCCAAACATGTACCGCCGAAACTGCGCCAACTAAAGAAGAAAAGGCAGCGGAATGGCTACAAGGGGTCACAGGAGATGATGAAGAAGTAAAGGATTTGGTCCTACAACAATTGATGGGACAGGATTTTGGAAACGCCTGAACCCGGCGGCCTGGGTGAGGGCAATATGTTGTAACTCTGTGTACATTATGCGCTACCATTCTATGAAAGTACCAGTGTCGATTCACGCAAGTTACAATATGGCCGACATAAAAGCATTGGTGGACTCAGGAGCCACCGACAACTTCATACACCCAAAATTCGTCAAAAGGATGGGACTGGGACAACGGGCACTAGATAAGCCCAAAAACATATACAACATCGACAATACCACTAATAAAGCGGGACAGATCACACACTACGTCACGCTTAATGTGGAAACTGGAGGAACAAAAAAGGAAATGAGGTTCCTCGTCACGGATATAGGAAGGGAAGACCTACTATTAGGATACCCGTGGCTCGCAACCTACGAACCAAGGTTCAGTTGGCGTCATGCCACCATCGACGAGAAACAACTCCCCATAGTGTTACGAACGATCAACCCAAATGACAAGAGAGCAGTTCTAGCACGACTACTAACCGAAGAACAAGAAGACACCAAAATATCTCGAATGTTCACAAAAGAAACAAAAGAGCAAATAGTGTCGACAATGGAGCAACAAGTGTATGGACGACGATCAGCAGTAGAACTTGCGATCGACGCCCAACAATACACCACAAAAGTCAAAATACCCGTGGAGTACCAATGCTTCGCTAAAGTATTTAGTGAAGAGGAGTCAAAACGATTCCCACCAAAAAGAAATTGTGACCATGCAATCGAATTCAAAAAGGGGGCACCAGACGTAATAGACTGCAAAGTCTATCCCATGACAAGAACCGAAGACACAGCCCTAGATGATTTCATCGACGAGCAAATGGAAAAAGGATATATCCGTCCTTCAAAATCCCCGTACGCATCATCATTCTTCTTTATCAAAAAGAAGGATGGAAAACTATGACCAGTACAGGACTATCGAAGGATCAATGAATGGACAATAAGAAATCAATATCTGCTTCCACTCATTGATGATCTCATTAGAGACCTCGGGGGAGCCCAGATATTCAGTAAACTAGACATTCGACAAGGCTATAACAACATACGAATCAAGGAGGGCGACGAACACAAAGCAGCCTTCAAAACGTGGCGCGGACTGTTTGAACCAACAGTCATGTACTTTGGATTGTGCAACTCACCGGCCACGTTCCAAAGCTTCATGAATGAAATCTACCAGCCAACTATAGCGAAACATGAGAAACAAGGGACCACCATTAGGGTCTACATGGACGATATTGCAATAGCAACAAAGCGTCAACCGCTTTCCGTCAAGAAACACCAAGAAGCAGTCTGCGACGTACTGACAGTTGCCCAGACACATGACTTATTCTTCAAACCAGAAAAATGTGTCTTCAACGCGTCCAGTATTGATTACCTGGGGGTAATCCTTGAAGAGGGGGTAACACGTATGGATCCTGTCAAAATTTCCGGTGTACAAGACTGGCCGCCCCCATCTTCAGTAAAGGACGTACGCTCTTTTCTCAGGTTTTGCAATTTTTACTGGCAGTTCATCAGAGGATTCGCCAACATTGCCAAGCCACTGAACGAGTTGACATGCAAGGATGAACCATGGCAATGGGGAACAAGACAACAAACGGCATTCGACACTCTCAAACAACGCATCACTGATGAACCCATCCTAACACACGCAGACCAAACCCAACAATTCGATCTAGAAGTAGACGCGTCAGGGTTCGCAGTTGGAGCAGTATTGCTTCAAAAGAAAACCGACGGAAAATGACATCCAGTGGGGTACTACTCAGCGACACTCAACGCGGCCGAGCGCAACTATGACATATACAATCTCGAACTACTAGCCATCGTGAAGGCACTGAGAAACTGGAGACACCTATTAGCAGGATCGCCACATAAAGTACGCATATTCTCCGACCATCTCAATCTGTGATACTGGTGAGACCCTCAGAAAATCAGTCGACGAATTGCCAGGGAAGTGCTGGAGCTAGCAGAATACAACTTCGAAATACACCATGTCAAAGGAACGGCCAACGGAAGAGCAGACGCTCTTTCACGACGTCCAGACTACGACCAAGGAGACAAAGATAATGAAGACGTTACGGTACTACCGGACCAGTTATTCGTGCAGACCACGACTACCTCACAACAAAACGAACAAAGAATACGTAAGTGGGTTGACCCCCACAAACTAACCAAGGAAGGTGGACTTTGGTGGTATCAAGGACAAAGACTAGTGATCACGGGTCCGATAGAGGAAATCAGAGAAGTAATTTCCACACACCATGACCCCCCTGTTCATGGACACCCAGGGATAAACCGAACGACACAACTAATTGAATGAAACTACTGGTGGCCCACAATGAAACAAGATATTGCAGAATACGTTAGGGGATGTGCCAACTGCCAACGATGCAAGGTCAACACGCACACGACGAAAGTGCTGTTACAACCAATATTTCCAAAACCGGAAGCAACACTGTTCGAAGTGGTAGCACTGGACTTCATCACCAAACTCCCTAAGTCATGAGGATACGACTCCATACTCACGGTTACTGACCACGACTGTTCCAAAGCATCCATATTCATACCCTGTAAAGAGGAAGTATCAGGTGAGGAAACGGCTATCCTCTATGCAAAACATGTGGTGGCGCGGTTTGGACTACCAACGAAGATCATCAGTGACCGAGACCCTCGATTCACATCAAAATTTACAAGAGAACTATGTCGAATCTTGGGAATTGTTACGCTCAGACCCTGCTCAAGCTGCCAAGACACAGAGACAGCGCAAATGTCTGCATGAACATTGGAAAAAGTGCCATGATTACCCAGAGGCGCATACCTGGGAGTCACGTGCAGAAGAAGACATCATAGAAGAGGAGGCTGTACGCGCACTCATAGCGGCAGAAGATGACAGCTACCTCGCTTATGACGAGGTGTGCAGGATTCGCCAGTTCGTGAGTAACTTGATAACTCGCGGTAACACTTCAGATGCTGGCAGGAAGATCACTACAGGAAGGACGAGGGTCACGTGACACGGTCATGTGATACCCCTGGGTCACGGGATCTGACCTAAGCAATAAGTCAGGGGGGCACGAGGATGGAATTGTCCCAGGTCAAAGTATGTATCTGGCCTAACTCATAACTCAGGGGACGTTGGAAGAAGCCATGGAATTGGCGGAAGACAGTTGTGTCCCGAAGACGACCAACGACGACAGATAGCGATTGTGTGGTGTAAGACCAGCGACCTGATGCTGCCGATATCAGCGGGCCGTGGCTGCCGTTGGGATGCACTCCAGCGGGCCGGGTTTGATCCCCTTTCGGGTATGTGTTCAAGATGGATTAGTCCAAGGAGCGCCTGTGTTAGCGCCGAGGCCATTGCTTACTATTGCATGGACGATTTGTGTTGTGGATGACATTTCCCACTTATGCTTACTATTTGCTTATTGTTCTTGCTTACTGATGCGATGAGGTGGGCTGACTGATGCCCCATGGTTGCTTACTCACTGGTTGGAGGTGCTTGGTCACTCATTAGTGGGGACGCTTACTTATGGCTTACTGATGCCTTATTCATATGCTGATTGATGTGAGTCATCATGCTTATTATTCATTACTCATACTATGTGTGTCGCCTCTGTGGCTTGACGAACATTTACTATAAATACTATACAAGTTGCGCTATGGTTCGCTAGCTTAGTTGTCTTAAAACCCACCTGTACTCTTCTCAGGAAGTTCAGACAGTCTTATAGCAGAGTCATTGGTCTTTGTGACTATCTTGTTGCCAACTTAAGTGTTAGGCGTTGCCCCCTTGTAACGAACCTCAAGTTGGGTAGTAGGGAACCGTTATTTTCCCTTGGGAACTGTTATTTCCCCAGTACAAGTCGTTCCTGAGTTCAGAAGCCGTGCGCTTTGCTCAGAGTTGAAGCAAGGAAGACCCATCGGATCCAAGTCGGATCAACGTTCAGTGGGAACGTAACAGGAATACAACAAAACATATCCACCGCTTACCACCCATGGACCGATGGACAGTCGGAACGAACGAACCAATGGTTGGAGCAGTATCTCCGTTTCTGGGTCAACGAGAGACAGAATAACTGGGCCAACTATCTCGCATTGGCCGAGTTCGCGCATAACAATTGGGCTAACGAGTCCACACGTGAATCTCCATTTAGGTTGTTAATGGGATATCACCCATGCGCTAATTGGACAGATAAGACCTCACCAATACCACGAGTCGAGGCAAGACTGGAACAATTGAAGGAGATAAGACAACAAGCACAAGGACAAATGCAGAAGGCACAACGGTCATGGGTCAAACACCATAACACTCCTCAATATCAGATAGGAGACAAGGTTTGGCTAGAAGGACGCCACCTGCGGACGAATCAACCAACCACAAAGCTTGCGCCCAGGAGACACGGCCCCTTCACAATCAGCCAGGTGATGTCTCCAGTCAATTATCGATTAAAACTTCCCATGCAATGGAGCATACATGACGTTTTTCACATCAATCTTCTCACACCTTACAAAGAAACGGTGACTCATGGCGTCAATTACCAACATCCGCCACCAGAATTAGTAGAAGATGTGGAAGAATACAAGGTCGAAAAGGTACTAGACTCGTGAAAACAAGGACGAGGGCGCAAACTCCAGTACCTTATCAAATGGAAAGGATACTCCGACTCAGATAACCAGTGGGTCTCGTGGGATGACGTCCATGCGGACGATGAGATAAGGAAGTTCAAACAGTCTAACCTGCAGGCTGAAGTTCACATAAAAGCAGGAACAACCAAGCAAAATATCTCAACACCCCGTACTCCAATGGCTCATGTACCACACTCCATCATCACCATTGACTTCCCTCACGTCGACACCCTCACCACCTATGACTCCAACAACAATGTGGACAACCCCTTCTGCTCGGCCATGGAGCAAGTGCGAGCAGTCGCTGAGCAAGACCGCGACGAACGAGAACAATGAGAACGAGACCTGGCTGAGGCTCGCCGGCGATTCCCCACACCCGCAAGTGGCCGAGTGGAGGATGATGAGGGAGAACACCCGGCTAATGAGGGAGGTGATGCAGTCATGGCTGTAACGTCCCGGGTCATAGTAAGTATCTGACCTAACCCATAAGCGATGGGACGTGATCTAGGAGGGCTCTTACGGTACTGATGCATGACTGATGGAACGCTTACTGTACGATACAACGGGATGACTGATACGCTGACTGATGTGCTGACTGACGTGTTACTATACGATGACTGATATTCGTGGACGATTACCTAGCAGTTAGTAGTAGTGGCGGTCTCGCTGACGAAGGCGGATCCCACTAGTAGGATATAAGGAAGCTATCGACTGTTGTAGTCGATAGCTTGGATTTCTTGTAACATTCTCGCCTTGTTATCCAAGTCGTGGTTTCTACTCTCTCTCCCTTCGTCCAATTGGGCCGCGTCAACAGTGAAGACTCCGCCTTCGAGCGTTGAGACGATACTCTGCCTTCGAGCTAGAGTCATTCGGACCGCTGAGTCACCACGTTCATCTTACGTGCCTAAGTCAGGCTCACGTGCTGCTCGCACGTAACAACTACCCAATTGGGTACTTCAGTTAGTCCCACATCCGTCTCATGTTCATCCCGTACCCGTTTAATGGCATGCGCCCGACCTAACCGAGTCGCCGAGTGTCGCGCGCGATCGACATGTACGAAAATGTCGTCCTCCAGTTTCTTGATCGTGTGCTCGAGCTCCTTGATGACTTCCTGGGACGCGCAGTATCGCTTCACTTCTGCGGCCAGGGAAATATCCCCAAGCCTGGCGAGCGCTTCGTCTATGTAGCATCGGCCCCGGAAGTCAGCGCGGAAGTATTGTAATTCTTCGCATGTGTACTCAGCTGCTGGTCCCATGTCACGCATTGGCTCGGTGTGTACATCTCCTCGATATATCGGCTCACCCCTCCCCATCGTCCCAAAGGCCTCGGGATTGTCGAGCATCCTTAGCCGCATGTAATGAGCGGGGATGCAATGTCCCTCTTGTTGGATGATCAGGGGCACCCAGTTCATCCCGCAGTTGCGGACGAATCCTGGGGGAGTAGGCGATAGGGCACAGACAGGGCACCTTGCCGCATGCATTCAGCACGTAGTGATGGGGGACGGGTCACGTGCCTCTGCATAGGGGGGTAGTCCCCTTCCTGCGTATCCCTCATCTGCCATGAGCCCGTAGATGACCGCGACTGGTGGTGGTGATTGAGTGTCAGTTTCTTCGGTAATGTCGTTGGTGTCTTTGGCCAGTCGTGGGGGCACATACTTGGGGGCGCAGTGGCAGTAGTCCGTGGGATTGTCACATCGGGTACACACAACTCTTGCATCGTGGTAGGACCCATCGTCTGACTCTCCACTGGACTCCTCACTGTCATATTGATCGACAGCGGTGGTGGACGTGAAGGTGGTGGAGGGCTGGAGGATACTTGCCTCATCAGCAACTGTATCCTTGTCCGTCTCTCCTGCACTGTCATCCTCGCTACTTGGTCCATCCTCCAGGAGGTCATGACTTGCTGCAACAGCTGGTAGTCCCTCCTCATCGCTCTCCACTTGGCCGCTTGCGGGTGTGGGGAATCGCCAGCGAGCCTCGGCCAGGTCTCGCTCGCGTTGTTCTCGTTCTGCTTGGTCTTGCTTGGCAACTGCTCGGACTTGTTCAACTGCTGAGCAGAAGGGGTCGTCCACATTGTTGTTGGTGTCGTAGGTGGTGAGGGTGTTGACATGGGGGATGTCGTCAAGGCTGACAATGGTGAGTGGGACATAGGACATTGTCGTGGGTGATGGAGATATGGTTCGTTTTTCCTGGGCTGCTTTTATGTGAGTTTCAGCTCCTGGGTTAGTGCGTTTAAACTTCCTTATCTCTTTGTCCACGTGCACATCGTCCCATGGGACCCACTGGTTATCCAAGTTGGCATAGCCTTTCCACTTGATTAGGTATTGTAGTTTGTGCCCACGCCCGTATCTTCTCGAGTCTAGTACTTTCTCGACCTCATATTCTTCCACGTCCCCTATCAATTCTGGTGGCGGGCGCTGATAGTTCTCTCCATGAATCAGCGTTTCTTTGTAAGGTGTGAGAAGATCTGTGTGAAACACATCATGGATGCTCCACTGCGTGGGAAGTTCGAGTCGGTAATTAACAGGGGACATCACCTGGATAACCCTGAATGGTCCGTGTCTCCTGGGTGCAAGCTTTGTGGTTGGTTGGTTGGTTCTCAGGTGAAGTCCCTCTAGCCAGACCCTGTCTCCTATTCAATATTTAGGGGTGTCACGATGTTTCACCCATAATTGTTGTGCGTGTCACATTTGTTCCTGTGCCTGGTGTCTTATCTCTTTCAATTGTTCTAGTCTGGCCGTGACTCGTGGTATTGGTGATGTCTTATCTGTCCAATTGGTGTGTGGGTGATACCCCATTAGTAACCTAAATGGAGTGTCTCGTGTGGACTCATTGGTCCAGTTGTTGTGCACAAACTCAGCCAGTGCCAGATAGTCAGCCCAGTTATCCTGCCTCTCGTTGGCCCAGAACCGAAGGTACTGTTCCAGCCATTGGTTGTTGCGTTCTGATTGTCCATCTGTTCGTGGGTGGTAGGCGGTTGAGATGTTCTGTTGTATCCCTAGAATTTGGCATAGTTCTCTTGTGAATTTCAACGCGAATCGAGGGTCTCAGTCACTGATAAGCTTCATTGGTAACCCGAACTGGGTGACTACATGTTTGGCATATAGTATCGCGGTTTCTTTACCTGATATGTCTTCCTTGCACGGTATGAATATCAATGCTTTTGAGCAATCATGATCAGTGACTGTGAGTATGGAGTCATACCCCCGCGACACAGGGAGTTTGGTGATGAAGTCCAGTGCTACCACTTCAAATGGCGTTGCTTCCAGTTTTGGGAATATTGGTTGTAGTGGTGCTTTTGTCTTTTGTGTGTTGACCTTACACTGCTGACATTCGGCACATCCTCGTATGTATTCTGTGATGTCATTCTTTATCGTGGGCCACCAGTAGTGGTGTTCGACTAGTTGTGTCATTCGGCTTATTCCTGGATGGCCATGAATAGGGGGATCATGGTGATTGGAGATTACTTCTCTGATTTCTTCTGTTGTACCTGTAAGGACTAGTCTTTGTCCTTGATACCACCAAAGACCTTTGGCTTTGGTTAGTTTGTGGGGATCGACCCACTTGCATATCTTCTGCTCATTTTGTCATGGAGGGGTTGTAGTTGTCATTTGTATGAACAGCTTGTCCGCTAGGACTATGACGTTCTCATTATCCTTTTCTCCTTGGTCGTAGTCGGGATGTCGAGAGAGAGCGTCGGCTCTCCCATTGGCGGTTCCCTTGACGTGGTGTATTTCAATATTGTATTCCACCAGTTCCAACACTTCTCTGGCGATTCGTCGGCTGATTTTCTGGGGGTCTCGCCAATATCGGAGGTTGAGGTGATCGGAGAATATGCGTACTTTGTGTGGTGATCCAGCTAACAGATGTCGCCAATTCCGTAGTGCCTTTACGATGGCCAGCAACTCGAGGTTGTATATGTCGTAGTTGCACTCGGCAGCATTGAGTGTTGCCGAGTAGTATCCCACAGGGTGTCGTTTTCCATCCAATTTCTTTTGCAATAGTACCACTCCTACCGCAAATCCTGACGCGTCGACTTCGAGATCGAATTGTTGTTTTTGGTCTGCGTGCACCAGGATTGGTTCCGTGGTGACTCGTTGCTTGAGCATGTCGAACACTGCTTGTTCTCTTGTTCCCCACCGCCATGGTTCATCTTTGCACGTTAGTTCATTTAGCGGTTTGGCAATGTTAGCGAAGCCCCTGATAAATTGCCGATAAAAATTGCAAAAACCAAGAAATGATTGTACATCCTTTACGGATGAGGGAGATTGCCAGTCGTGCACACCTGAAATTTTGACAGGGTCCATACATATCACCCCCTCTTCAAGGATTACCCCCAGGTAATCAATACTGGGTGTGTTGAAGACACATTTCTCTGGTTTGAAAAATAGGTCGTGTTTTTGGGCGACTGCTAGTATGTCGCAAACCGCATTTTGATGTTTTTCGAGCGTTTGGGGTTGTTGTTTCGTCGCAATGGTGATATCGTCCATGTATACCCGAATCGTAGTTCCTTCAGCCTCGTGTTTTGCTATGATTGGTTGGTAGATCTCGTTCATGAAACTCTGGAACCTGGCTGGTGAGTTGCATAGTCCGAAATACATCACTGTTGGTTCAAAGAGTCTGCAGCGTGTTTTGAACACGGCTTTGTGTTCGTCTCCTTCTTTGATACGTATGTTGTTGTATCCTTGTCAGACGTCCAATTTGCTAAATATCTGGGCTCCTCCAAGGTCTCTGATTAAATTGTCAATGAGGGTCAGAGGATACTGGTTTCGTATCGTCCATTCGTTGATTCATCGATAGTCCTGTACCGGCCATAGTTTTCTGTCTTTCTTTTTGATAAAGAAAAATGACAATGCGTACGGGGATTTGGAGGGACGAATATACCCCTTTTCTACTTGCTCGTCTATGAAGTCATCGAGAGCTACATCTTTGACTCTTGTCATTGGATATACCTTGCAGTCTATTACATCTGGTACTCCTTTCTTGAACTCGATTGCATGGTCGCAACTTCTTTTTGGTGGGAATCATTTTGATTCTTCTTCGTTGAATACCTTCGCAAAGTGTTGGTATTCTTTGGGTATCCTCACTATTTTCATGTATTGTTGTGCTTCGATGGCCATTTCTACCGCTGATCTTCTACCATATACTTGTTCGTCCAAGGCCGCTGTACGCGCTCGAAAGTGCGTGCGTGAGATTCGTGTGGCAGAGCGTGATCCAACTCCAAAAGGGGGGGAGGTATGAGGTTAAAGTGGGTGACAGGACTGGTCCTTCAAGTGCCTCGGCGGCCTGACTCTCAGGACGAAGGGAATACAAAACGTGAGTACTAACTCGGGGGGAAAACGATTCTCCTTTATTTCCTGGAAACATGCCGGTTTAAGTACAGAAGATAGTACCTAAGCTAAAAGGGAGGGACAAAAGGAGGGTTCGTAAAAGGAATAAAAGCATATGCCAAGGTAGGCAAAACAAGACGGGCTCGGGAAACGAGGTAGATGAATGATCACAATACGAGAAATAGAGGGATTCAGGCACAACGCTCGGGCTGGCCTTACACCTCCCGGGGGGTCAAAATTTTGACCGTCCTCGGTCAAGCTCTTCTAGAAAAAATTTCGCCGGTTACAGCGCTGAAAGTAGAGAAAATATCAAGTAAAAAGTAGGTAGCGAAGTGGAGTGACGAGTGATGACGAGGGTGCATGTCTTCGACTTGTGTCCACGTGTGATCTTGTGTGACACTCGAACTAATGCTGAGCCTCCGGGATCGAATACAAAGCGCGCAGCGTGCTGCATGAACTGCGCGAGCTGAGGCCATGGTGTGGAGACATTGCCTGACTTGAGATTGCCGTTCTGACTGCTGCTGAGGTCGTGAATGTCGTTCTGAATCTTGCGCGCGTGACTCAAAAAGGTCTTCGAGAGGCTGATGGATGCCAAAACTAGAGCCGTGACGGTGAAGAAACTGAGCGCGAAGATGAAACGAAGAGAACAATGACTGGATGGAGAGAACTGTGACAAAGAGGAATCCGGGATACGAGAGGCGAACATTGAAGAAGCTTCAAAGACTTCGTAGACCGACACAGGTTCTTGCCATTTGAACCGTTGAGGAACCAGGCTGCTTGCGACTTGCTGTGTGACTTCGAGTGGGCATAGCGGCGAAATTATTGGCGAAGACGGGGCCGGTTCGATTTCGAGAATCCGAGAATCCGACTTGACTGGCGTGACGACTCCGAGCGATCGTTGTTGTGTATGTGAGGGAAGTGTCGGCGAAGTTAGGATTGGTGCGATTTTGAGCGGGCGCGAAACTGAATCAACTTGTGTGAGTCCGGGCGGTAGTTGCGGTGGAGGTGATGACGATGAGTGGGGAATGAAGTTGTTCGAAACCTCGTGTGACGGTGCGGGAATGATGGGAATGGTTTCACGATTCTCCGGGGACGATTCCGAAGGTTTGAAATCGATTGCAGACATCGGGATACACTCAAGTTCACAAGGCCTACACGCTTGGCTGAGATATTGCGACGGCAAGGGGAGGGGTGTGGTCGAATAGTCAGGAGAAGTGATTGGGGGCGTGGATGGAACAGATTGGGTGTGTGCTGGTAGAGGCGAGGGCGCGGCTTCCGACGTCGTGACTTCGAGAGACGTGACTTCGAGCGTCTGTTCCTGTGGCGTCGACTGAGTAGGAATGAGGGTGTTCGAGTTCAAGACATCGAGTGGCGAAGGGAAGAAGGGAACGATTTCGCACAACTCCGAGGACGACTCTGAGAGATTTAACGAAGTGATTTCGACAAAAGGTGCGGCGATGGGCTCGAACTCGTAAGAGCTGGATGAGTGGCTATCAGATTCCGTTGACGAAGGCGGCAGATCTGGGGGCGGAGCGACGAGCATGGGATGAGGTGTCAAAATATCCGGCGAAGGCGAAATCTCAAGAGCTTTGGACGAAGGGAGTGATATAGACGAATTTTCAGCAGGGGTCAAGGATGCGCGTGGGGGTAAGTCGACAGTGGATGGTGAAGTATCCGAAGCTAAATGCAATGACAAAGACGTCGTGGAGGGAGCTAGAGAAACAGACGGAACGGCAGGATTCGTAGGAAGCATGCACAGTGACTCAGAGACGATACTAGTACCCGGGGATCCAGGAGAGGAGGACGACGGCTGGGGAACAGAAGTTGTTGGTGCACATCGCTCGGGCTCAGGCTCGGTTTGAACTTCCAATTCCGATCGCACTGGAGAAGGCAGGAGCTCTACTAAATCTGTGATCGTAGGTGGTGCGGGCGCGATCGATGACAGGGGAAGGGTGGGCACGTTTTCGGTGTTATCACCTCTGGACAAAGGGATGGGCAATTTGGGCGAAAGCGTGGTCTCGGGCTTGGGCTCGGCAACGACATCGGTACACGGAAGAACAACCAGTTCGGGGACAACGTCGATGCACGAGGATTCAAGCGAGGACGAAACGGGCAGGGAGAGCGAAGTCAGCGAAGTAATCGAAGGCACATCCTCGGGCTCGGACTTGGGCTTATTGTTCGTCTCCGAGGGTGTTGTCGTGCGTTGAATCTCCGAAACCGTAGGCAAACACGAGGCAGGAGGTCGAGAGTATGGGGTCGAAAATGAAGGCGAGTGGAGTTCCTGAGACGAGAACGAAGACGAATGAAGCTGGGGATACGATGTGGGATATGGACAGAAGGGATCTTCGTGGCTAACACTCCGAGGTTTGAACTGCAGCTCTTGTGACCGAAATGGGAAGCGTTCTTCGTATGCAAAGGCTACACTTGCACAATGGTATACGTCTTCGAATGGGAATGGGATGTCGAGTGGCTGGAAGGGACGCTGGGCGAAGAGTCGACGGCGAAGTACTTCACGATCGTGGGGATGAAATCCAGACCAGAATTCCGCATCGCGATTTTCGTTTGTGAGGTAGCGTGAGTGGACAAGGGTAGCACTGTAGTAGAAGAATGTCCGATAGTACTGTGATACGTCTGCTTCGGAGGTCATCCGGTGTCTGGAAGAGGAATCGACGAAGTTGCGCAGCTTCTCCATTCGGATTTTGTGACGTGATATGGTGCTGCCAAAGGCATTGACGAGGGAATGACGGAGGAGGTCCCAGTCGTACGAATGATACCCAGGAAGTTGTATGCAGAAATCGTACAACGAGGAGGCCACATAGAGGGTAATAGCGTCAACTCGCTCTGGATGTGTCAACTTGCAAGAGTGCGCAAGGTCTTCGAATTGCTCCAGGAAATCCTCGAAAGTGTTGATGCGACCTGAGAAGTATGGTGCTGATCTCGAGTGAGGGGATGGCATCGCTGCTGGTCCGACGTGTGGTGCATAGTACGGGTTGTAGTCATCTTTCGAGGAGTAATACATTCTGGTTAGTTGGTGCGATGGTTGGCGATAAGAGAGGCAAGAGCTGAGTGAACAAGACAGGCTGGGGGTGGAGAGCGTTGATGTAGAGGCTTATCGGGCGAGATCGAGAGGGGTAGAGATCGAAAGGAAGAAACTTGGAGGATTGAGATCGTGAGGGCGTGAGGGGATGATGACCGGATGGTGAACGCTGGACTTCAGAATATGTGGGAGTGACCTCGGGTGAAATCGACGAATAGAGGACCAGTGTCAGAAGAAGTTCAAGGAATGCAGGGGGTTTCAAGGAATACAGGGGGAGGAGGAGGAATCAACAGACTCTGCCTCACTGGGGCAGCCAGGTGTACGCGCTCGAAAGTGCGTGCGTGAGAATTGTGCGGCCAAGAGCAGTGGGGTAAAGCAGTGTTATCAGAGGGTTGTAAGCAGCCGAGGGAAAGGAGGGGAAGGAAGGTGAGTGGCGAATAAAAGGTGTAAGGAAGGGTGAGGAGGAAGGAGGAGGGGAATCGCAAATGAAGAGTCGGAGGAGTTCAGCTACTAGTTCCAAGGTAGAGACACAGTAACCAGAGGACCAAGTAATGCGTCGCTTGAAGAGGCCAAAACCGACGCGAGAAACAATCCTAGAAAGATGTAAAACGGGTTAGTGATCGAATATGAGAGATGAGTTTAGTTCTTGAGGGAGAAGAGGTGGGAGACGACAAGCCAATCGACTCGAGTTGTCTTCACTGAGACCTAACTCGGAATCACTATTAGCTTTAGGAATCACACTTAGGATGGCGAGGAAAGAAGGGGGGAAATTCGACAGTGCAATTGATCCAGAATACCAGCCTTTTATACATGCGAACTCGTACCTAGGCTGAGCAAGACGACACGATTCTAAGTCGAAATTTGTGAGAGGTGAATAGCGAAGTGGGGAAAAGTAAACGAAAAGTCCAAGGAGAAGAGAGGGTCGATAGGTGAAAACACGAGGCTGACATGAGGCGTGAAAACATGAGGTGTAAGTAAAAGTAGGAGAATCGGGAATGCGGGGAACGTGGCCAAACGAGAGCGCCGATGATTACGACGCCACGCACTAATGGTACAACGAGATGGTTAGAAAAGGTAAGAAAAGTAAGAAAAAGTGGGGCACGCCTGTGCCCGAGACAGAGAGCGCGACAAGGATCATTCTAGCAGGTAAGGGTCCATGGGCACGATGCTCAATCGGCCGAGGGTGGATGGTACTGAAAGAGTCCGAAAGTAGCAGATTGTTGTTGAGTGAAAGGGAGGGGAGGAGCCACGAGGATCGATTAGTTGTTTTGAGGTCGGCGAGGGCCTCGAAGTGTTAGCCTGATAAGGACTCATCGGGCAGTGAGGGACATCCGACGATGGTGGAAGAGACGGTGAGGGGTAAGGGAATAAGGAGCGACGAAGTTGACAAGATGAGGGGACGAGATGAAGAAATACATGAGGCTGAGGAGATGAGGCGTCGATAAACTAAGTATGAGGGCGCTAAGTGATAACCGAAAAGGGTAATTGTACTTCGGAAGTCCTAGCGTTCGGAACGGAGTGAAAACATGGGTTTTCTGACTCAACGGCCGAGCTGGCGTTACACCGCCACTATTTGTTCTTTGGTTTCGGTTGTGAACATTCGTGACACCTTCGCATCTTTTTCTTCTTCCGTTAGCAGGTTTGCTAGTACTGCTCGCCTATCATTTGGATTAATCGTTCGCAATACTATAGGGAGTTGTTTCTCATCTATCGTGGCATGGCACCAGCTAAACCTTGGTTCATAGGTTGCTAGCCATGGGTATCCAAGTAGTACGTCTTCTTTCCCAATGTCTGTGATGAGGAATCACATTTCCCTCTTGGTTCCTCCAGTTTCCACAAGAAGCGTAAGATAGTGCGTGATCTGTCCCGCTTTATTAGTGGTATCATCGATGTTGTAGATGTTTTTGGGCTTATCTAGGGCCCTTTGTCCAAGTCCCATTCGTTTGACGAAATTTGGATGTATGAAGTTGTCAGTGGCTCCAGAATCCACCAATGCTTTGATATTGGCCATGTTGTAACTTGCGTGAATAGACACTGGTACTCGCATAGATCAGTAGTGCATAATGTACACAGAGTTACAACGTATTGCCCTCACCCAGGCCGCCAGGTTTAGGCATTTCCAAAATCCTGTCCCATCAACTGCTGTAGGACCAGGTCCTTTACTTCTTCGTCATCTCCAGCGACTCCTCGTAGCCATTCTGCCCCTTTTTCTTCCTTGGTTTGTTCGGCTTCCGTGGTCCGCGTCTGTACCTCATGTCGTCGTCAAGGTTGTCTACAATCGCGGCTGATGTGACCCATCTTCTGGCAGTTGTAACACTGCGTCTGGCTGTGATCGCGTTGGAATCTCCTTTGAAGGAATTCTCCTCACGGTGCAACTGGTGGTTGTGGTGGGTTGGTATTTCTGTAGTGGTTATTGACAATATCCTCGGCTCCAGCCAATCGTCCCCACACTCGATCTGCGGATGTGTCCATTCGGTCCTCATGTTGGGGTGGTGCGAGTAACTTAGCTAGTGCTCCCCCTGGAACTCATCCTGGTTTGAAGGCGTCCAGGTTTCCTCGGACCGTTTGCATGTGAATCCATTTCTGTTGCCTTTTCAAGGTGGATTCCCTCCATTCCTCGTAGTTTCGTGGATCGTCGTGTTGATACATTGTTTCATATAGGGCCTGTGGTAGTCCCTTTGTGAAGTACTTGAGCGTTTGCTCAGCATTGATATTGTATCCCGCGTGTTGAACCAGTTGCTCGAATTGGGCAATATAGTCGTTGATCTTTCCATCCTTCATGTGTATGCCAGCGTTGAGCTGGGCTTGGGCTCGTTCTTTACTGAGAACATCGCTGAATTGTCTCTGGAAGGCGCTAAGCAGGTTTTCCCACAACCTGTTGTCGAATTGGTTTGTTCCTGTAGCCACTTCGTTGACAAGCCATCGGCTTGCAGACATTACCCATTGGTTAACCACATTTCCTTGTATGTATGTGAGAAACAACATAGCTTTTTGGTATTTGTTTCTCATGGCTGAGTGATTGGCGTTGACTCCTGTGTATACCTCCCATTGGAGAATGAATGCTTCGGCTTGGGATCTTGACCCTGTAAATGTCGGTGGTGGGTTGCCGATGAACTTATCGTTCCCTCCTTGTTGATGGGCTATTGCTGGTCCTGCTGGAGGCGGTCCTCCTCCTCCTCCTTGTGGCCAACCGCCATTGGGTGGTCCTCCTCCTGGTGGTCCTCCTCCTGGTGGTCCTCTCATGGGCTGGAATGGCCGGTTGTCAGGTGATGGTACTCGGTTTCGGTTGAGCCTGAATTCGTAGAACATTTCGGTTCCTTCAGGAATACTTGGTGCGTCGGGGACATCTGGTCCCATTGCTCGATTGACGGCTTCCATGTCTTCTGGTCGTATTGTTTGGACATGGCCAGCTTGCTCATTTATGACAAGCCAGGGTGGCGATACTTCTGTCTGGGTTGTCATGTAGCTATATGGTATTCCCCTAATTGGTTCAGGGATTTGTAACTCAGCTGTTTGTGCGGCAAGTGCGTCTACTTCTGGTGAGTGCACCGCGATGTTTTCGGGTTCTCTTTCTTCGCTGAGTTTGGTTGGTGGTCGTTCGCTAGTGATACTTGATGCTGCTGGAGTATGTGCTCTTAGTTGGAGCTCAGTTCGCGGTGGCTCTGATTCGAGCTCTTGGTCTTCGTGACCGTCTATAGGTCCCTGTTGTAACGAATGGCACTTGCACCCAGACGAAACCTTCTGCACAGCCTAGTGCAGGATTGACTTTAATGTGCAACGAGAGCCGACGCTGGTGAGGTGACGTCTCAACCAGCCAACAGTGAACAAGGACTGTCCCTAAACAGGGAACAGCCATAGATAGACACAACAATGCCGCAAAGGGCAAGAGAACACAGCAACAGAAAGGAGTGTGATTGCTCTAGCTATTAATGGTACACCAGACCGAGAATGCTAAAGTGAGGGGACTCTACCGTCCTCACTTACTACTTATACTGCTCAAGGACTGGGTTTAAACCTAAGTCCTCGGCGATGACTACGACAACATTAGTCCGCATGTGTCCATGAGTAAGGCATCAGTAAGTAAGTGACAAAGCACTACCGCCATTACTAAGTCCCTGAGTAAGTCCGTCAGTCAGCCATCAGTAATGCCTCAGTAAGCATATGGCCTGGCGCTTATACAAGCGCCTCCTGACTGATCCATCCAGAACACCTTCCAAAAGGGGATCAACCCTCGGCCCGCTGGAATCCGTCCCAACATCAAGCCTTTGGGCTTACACCACGCGATCTTCTGGCATCCCTTCCGTGCCTTCATCGGCCTGCGCGCATCCTGGTCCTGATGCGGCGAGTGTCACATGACTGCCATCAGCAATACGTAACACTTGTTGATCAATTGGTCATGCATCTGTTAGTGGTACGTTGATATGTAGGTCGTCGGCCGCTGGTCGTGTCGCTTCGAAGTAGTTGTTGGTGTTGCTCCACCTGAGTTCGACCCAGCAACAGCGTTCTCAGTTAAAGACTACAGGGTGATACCTTTGCGTGGTAGCTGCTTCCACGTAGTATCCTGTGTTGTTTTCGTCGGTCCTCCTTGTGTCTGGTACATGTCGCCACCTAACTCGTCCTATTAGGTAGTGAGTAGGGGCGTTTCGTTCTCTTGATTCAATTCGATAGGGCTGGAAGTCCCAACCATCTTTGGTATTGAGGGTCGCTACGGCATTCGATATAGGAGAGCTTGGATTTAATGTTATGTGCAAGCTGCACGTGAGTCTGACTTAGACGATGTAGGGTGAACGTGGTGACTTAGCAAATCCTAGACTCTAGCATGAAGGCTGAGTATTGTCTCAACGCTCGAAGGTGGAGTCTTGCTTGTATCGACGGTCGATCAGTCCGAAGGGATGAGAGAGAGAGAGACCTGGTTGTTATACCAAGGTGAGAAGAGTACAAGAAATCCAAGCTGTCAACTACATCAGTCAACAGCTTCCTTATAACAGCTATTGAGTGTCCACCCTCATCGGTGATGACACATGATACTAAGTCCACTACTAAGCACTTGGTAATCGTACAGTAACACCATCAGTCATTGTATAGTACATGAGTAAGTCCTTATCACGCTGAGTAAGTATTCAGGAGTGACTCATCATCCCGCTTACTGTGCCGATCGTTACATGTCGACTGTTGTGGTTGACAGCTTGGATTTCTTGTTACCTTCTCAACTTCTCAATCGATCGGGTCTTCCTTCATTCTCTCTATCTTTGACAAGGCCTCAGGCCGCAGTGGGAAGACTACGAAAGTACAGATACACCAGTACCTGTATCTGGTAAAGTATTAGGACTCTGCCTTCGCACATTGAGACGACCACTCAGCCTTCATGCTTGAGGACCACAGTTGCTAAGTCACCACGTTCACCCTACGTTGCCTAAGTCAGGTTCACGTGCAACTCGCACGTTACACCACTGACCGCGTAATGTTTTTCAACTTGCCAATCAATATGGAAATAGCTGTAGCTGTCGGAGGTGAGAAATGGCTAGTGGGATTGGTAAAACGCAGCACGTGGCGTATAGTATGTGATGGTATCCAAGATGGTACAGTTGCCTGACGGGGGAGAGAACACGTTAACCGTGCCTCCTGCGTGCCACCATGAGGTGTCCTCTCAGGCCGGATTATAGTTCCGACAGATGGGCAACAATTAGGGTATTGCTAGTATGCCTAGATAATTGCAGCAAAATCGTCTTTCCTGACTCCACCTATAAATTTATCAGTCAAGCACTGAAAAGAACCGATCATCAGCAAAATAAGTTAAGAAATAGAAGTGCTTATGATTGATCGCAAACAGCCGAAATGGCCCAATCCAAGTAGATTTTGCAATCGCTTATGATGGGTTACTGTTTTTAAATATGAGATGTGAATTATATTTTGATAGTAAATTGGAATTCTATTAGTGTACTGCAATAGTGTGCAATAAGAGGACAATTGATTTTGTGATTTGCAATGATTGCCCTATTTGTGGTCAATTGGGCGAGTTGCAATGCTTTGGCAGATTCTACTCGAATTCATAGCTTGCACATCCTAGCAAGGGCTGTCTGTAATTGCAATCAGTTTCATAGGTCACACATCCAAGCAGCTATTGCAATCACTTATCATCCTTATTATTGCTTATTCTACAGGTGATACAAGCAAGTAGTACTACAAATAGTGGAAACCTCACTCAAACCTTGCATACCATTAAGATACCGGGAGAGCAAGATGATCTCACTGCCCTTATGTGAGTGATTTATAAGCTGCTGAGCTGAGGGCTGACTTGGTCAGTTGGCTTGAAAAGGTACCAAAGACAGTAGCCACTTACGAGCTGCAGGGCCAGTGAGAAGGATCAGTCAGCATGTTGAGAGGGGATACACAGGTGTATGAGGGGCAGATTTTACTGTCTCCCCATTCAGAGAACAGAGACCTTGCTCAGGCAGATGACATTAGGAACGTGCTGAGGCACCTACCTTGTCGGGTACGGCTAGCCCATCTGCTCCCATCTTCTGCTTAGTGGATGCCAAGGACCCTTCTTGCTCTTGTCCTTCTTCTCTTCAGCCATGGCATGTTCTAGGCTTGGGTTGACGTAGGGTGGCAACGGTCTCACAGGTGCACTAGTATACAAGAGCATAAGTAATTACAGCCTGCAACAGATAAATACTCACAATGGATTTTCAAGGCTGGACAGTGGGGAGTAGTGGATGCAGACAGGATCTGGGTTCAGAACAAGGCACACTGGTGGCAGTTTTTGTGGCCTCTCCAGTCAGAAAACGTAAAGCTGCAGATCCGAGAGTGGGTTTGGTCAGCAAGCTCAAAACAGTAAGATAAATTGTAGCGACTTACTTCTTGCAGAGCCTCGGACAGGCAGATTTGGTCAGTAGACTTGAAAGAGTAACGGTGACTCATTTGCTGCAAAGCTTGTTAACGGTCTTGAAAGCATGCTGGGGAAAATAGTGACTTCCTCCCAGCCTTGAGGTGCCCAGGATGAACAGGAAAGCTAAAACTTATTAGGTATAGCTGAAGTGACGTTAGGGTGGCGAGTGGTCCATCCAAGGGTGCAGTGGCTTGCTTACCCATGATCATTGTGGGTTGACATGGTGACTTGCCCCAGTACGAGTGCCAGTGCATGTATGCAGTGTGTGTCATGTCTTGAAGAGTGCCAGACAATGCCAAAGATGGTCTCAGTCAAGAGGCTCGAAGGGCAGGACACTACCCTCTACAGAGCTGAGGGTGGACATTTTGGGGGGGTCCGAGGGGGGGCTTGTCGGTGGGCTTGAAAAGTACAAGGCCAAGGTGGAAAGAAAAAAGTGTCTGACATTTTGTGAATATATGCGGTGCCACTCCACTCCCGTCCCAAATAAATCATGTGCTACTTCTGACTTGGGCAAGCCGACTACCAACTCAGATAATTTGACTTCGTCATTTTTGACAAAGTCACCATGAGTGCCTATGACCACCCTAACTACAATCACACCACCATACAGGCTTTCAAGAGCCTTACCAGAGTAAACATAAGACCCCCCCGTGTCAGCAGCAGCACCCATTAACCCAATCCCTGCCCATATCCAGGCACTCGCCCTTGCTTCCGCCGCTGCCCAGACATCCTCACCAGTAACTATCTGCATGTTGAATGAATTCTGCAAGCTGTTTGGTATCACTCTCTCACCCACTGCGGTCCTCACCTAATCCGATATTGTTATTGCTACAGTTCCCTAATCTGAAATGTAAGCACTCGTTTTCTCTTTCAGCAGCCTGACTTCAAATCTAATCTTTGGTTTGCTTATAGCGTGTGTGACTTTCTTGGAATGGAACTCTGATAGAGAGATCACAGAGGCAGCAGAGCGCCTCTACTCCAACATTGACAACTTTGAATAGGAAGCGAAGAAACACGTTGAGGGTGCTGGTCTTTGCCCTGGTGCGTTTCAGTGTCCTTCTCTCTTCACGTGGCTTATTCTATTCATGTAGGCCCTTCATAGACAGCCACAAGTCTATGTACACTACTGTGATTGATGTCTCAGATATTCTTGCATCTCAAGTCTCTAGAGAGTGAGATCTGTACAGTATTCACTGCCCTTGAATATCGCTGAGCCATAGCAACCGCAGCAAATCCACCATAGTCGAAAAAGACGTCCCTCTCGACGTCGATGCAGGCTTCTTGACAGTGACAGACCCAAACCTGATCAACAAAGAGACCTACGAGCGTGTCCCTCTTCCCTATTTCCCACAACTCAACCTCAAAAAAAAAACGCGGCCACAATCGCATAGTGTATCCCCAGTCAACTGCACGGGACAGCATCCAGCTCCTCCTCGTGGTGCACTTCAGCTTACCGACCCTCCCCTCGCCTGAAGGCTTACTCGCACAACCCCCACCACCAACAACATTGGTCCCTTTGGCTCCTCACACCCACTTTTCTTGGACGTTGTGCCCCCCCTTTCTCATGCCAACACTCATCTCGTCCTACCCCTCCCACTCTCCTCATGTCTGCCCCTCCCACTCCTCTCGCCCTCCTTGGTCATCTCATCTGGCCTGGCCTGGTTCCCTCGCCTACCCATGGTCGACGGCAACATTGGCAACCGGAATCCACTTGGACGGCAAGAAGCGTGTATGAAGCAATTTGCCTGTCTCGCGCAATAGCAGGGCCCCATGTAAGCCAGTGCTCCTCCCTGACTCCTCAATCCTGAAGTTCTGCTTGACGCAAGCGACCCAGCTCCCACCCCTGATGACCCAACGCACAAACAAGGCATTTCTTACGAAGAACTATGACGTCAATGCGCGACATGCTGACCGCAACCCGCGTGGGATCTTCCGCACTTCTATCAGGCTCTATGTGACGGCTCAGACGCAAAAGTGTGTGGCGTGCCACATGACATCAGAAGCAAATGAGGTGGGGTGTCTTTGTGGTCAATTTAATGTTCAAGCTCATGGACAGCATGACTTCGATACAAAATGCAGAAGAGGGACTCAACTCCTCCCTGTTGAAATCATGTCCGAATCTGAAATCCACCTCATCTTGACCTCTGGTAAGCCTCTCCGTGACTAGCAAGGGCTTATCTCAGTGTTCCACCATTCTAGAATTCTCCACCATCGCTGGCGCCCTTTTGAGTGCATATATAAGTCTGGGTGTCCCAGCTAAGAACCTTATAACAGCCTCTATGATGAGTATTCCAGCCTCGATTGCGATCAGCAAGATCTGCATGCCAGAAATGGAGGAGCCTGTGATGTGGAAGAATCATCGTTGACCGTGGCGTAGACAAGGACCTGGCTGTGAACGTATTACACACCTTAGCGAAGGGCGCTTTATCCAGTCTCATTATGGCAGGCCAGGTCCTCTGCAACATTGTCACCATCCTCTCAGTCGTAGCGACCATCAACGGACTACTCACATGGATCGGCCATGGCTTCGGTATCCATGCACTGACTCTGCAGCTCGTCCTGCGCTACATCTTCTACCACGCCACATTCTTCATTGGTACATCCCCTCCCTTTCCCCTCCTCGCTGCATTTTCTCATCCGTCATTGAAACAGGCGTGCCGCGCGCTGAGATCCTGCACGTCTCAGAGCTACTCGCAACCAAGCTAGTCGAAAACGAACTTGCAGCTTATGCCAGCCTACAGGCTCTCATGGCATCTGGTGAGGCGCTTTCTCCATGCGGATTCACCATTGCGTCGTATGCTCTTTGTGGATTTGCAAATTTCGGCTTGCTTGGCATTCAGATTGGCGTGCTCTCTGCACTTGCGCCGTCGTGTGGGTGTGTCGTTGCTCGTATTGGCCCTAGCACCATGATCTGTGGCTTTCTCTCAACGCTACAAGCTGCTGGCATCACATGCGTATATCTTGCTGTTTTCATTTCGCTCTGGTTCACTCCAAATATAGCGGCAATGCTACACTGGTGCGGACCCCCAACAACCCACCGACAGCTAGAAGAACTGACGCAACAACATCAGGGAAACAGCATGGTCTTTGGCTTTGGAGTTGGGTGGCTTATACACTTTGGCTTCGGGGTTTGAGGGCTTCGGCTTTTTTTTAAGTGGCTTTTTTATCTTTTTTGGACTTCGGCTTCAGAGTTCAAAGACTTTCACTTCTATAAGGGCTTTGGGAAAGACAGCATGTAATTCGTATAAGACAGGTAGTATAACTGCAACTACAGTAGATATACTGTAACCTGTGACCCACTCGCCACACCACTCCTGTCATCGCCGTCATGCCCACGGCAGCCCACCGCGCTCACGTTGTTGCATCGCCGCTGTCACCATTGACGTTATGGCCATGGTGGTCATCATGACCTCTGTCGTTCGCAGCCATCGTCGTGGCCGTGTCGTTGTCACGTCGGTCGCCGTCAGCTTGTCGTCGCCATCATCGTCATCGGGTGGCCACCTTGTTGTCACTTCAGCGTGGTCGTCGCCATGAACATCACGGGGTTCCGTCTTCGTCAACGTGTTGGGGTCTTGGTCACAATGTCGTTGTCGTTGTAAGAGTCCGTGTCCGGTCGTAACCCGACAGGGTAGCTCATGGATTACTAATCAGGGTTTTAAAAAAAGTTCAGCCGAGGAATCGAACCCTCGACTCGACCAAGGGCAAAAATATAGAAGTTACCGATACACCACAATAACTGCAACTTCTTCCCTCACCCCGTGCTATATGAGTAGTATTGAAATTGCTACCTGCTAATCACAGTCAAAAAGGGTTCATATCGGGAATTGAACCCACAGCTGCTCTAAAAATAATCACCCACAATATACCCCAATACACCATATCAGCTGTATCCGGGATACTCTCGCTGTGTTATATGAATAGGTTTGTCAGCTGGCATGGTGACTTCGTCCAAAAAATTCTCAGTTCATTGATAGGTCGAATCGTGGGAAGCTTCCTTTCCTCACTTCGTTACCAAGTTGATACCATTGTTCCCCTTCATTCTTTCCGTCCCCCCACTCCCAATCTACTGCCATGCCTCTCATTGACTCAACCAGTGTGCACCATACTCCACAACCGCAAACATCACACGTTCTGGCTCTCATAAGGGATACATTTTTTTTTCTTTCCCTTTTTTCCTGTCTCATCTCCAACCCAACCAGTGCAGGATAACCGCGGCCACGACACTGCTGCTCTCTGCTCCCATTCATGTCGTGCATTTGTGGGCCACTCCTGTCCTATGACACTGATCCCTTCGACACCCCACTCTACTGTGTCGCCGCAATGCTGCTTGCTTACCACCGCCACCCCACCATCTACCTTGGCCACATTGCCGCCAACGTACTTGCAGATATGTTTTTTTCTTTCTTTCTTTTTTCTTTCTTTTTCGTCTCATGTCACCACGCAGCAGGACAACAATGGCCACCGCATCGCCGTCAGTCCCACCCACACCCATACAACGCGCCAGCCCCATCGGGCCTAACCATTGTCACTCCGTGCTGTACCGACTGGTACGCTGGTACCTGCTTCGCCAGCACCTCGGTGACACTGAAGACATGTCGGCCAAGAAGCGAAGGAAGCAGAGATGAGGGACCTGGCACCAGTACTGGGGGTAGGAAGTTGTCGAACCCGAATCAGGAAACGGCGAGGGAAGTGGACATGCAGGAAATTATCCGAATGATGTGTCAATGAGTAGCTGTGACTCGGATGTCATCCCTTGGGCTATTGGAGGATGTGTTGTAGATAGTGATTCTTGTCATGTACTAGCCATTTGAATTCGAGTAGGCCATCGCGAATGAATACAATTTTTTTTTCTATGTTTACAACAGTACACATCGGGGTTTAAGAAAGAGATTATAGGACTTTGGGCTGAGGTCTTTACTGGCTTGATCAAGCGCTGTTGGCTTTGAAAAGACAGGATGCGCTTTCCCAAGAAAATGGACCCAGCATAGCAAAGTCATTGGGTCTCCATAACTTTTACGGCTTCAAACGCTTTTTTCACTTTCTCAAGTCACCAAAGCTACCTGTAAAGACCTCGCTCTTTTCCTGATGAACACCGATTGCACTGCTCGACATCACTATGTAACACTCACACACACCAGTGGGGAACACCTGGTGAGAGAGGGAAGCAAGGCCACGGAGCTTTTAATGAAGAGGAATAAGCCAAGGAGGTGGCTGAGCAATGGCACAAAGCCAGGGAGGAAGGTCCAAGCTGCTGAGACCACTTGCGTGCTCTTATATAACACAGCTATTCTGGATGTGACTGAGTTTGCATCAACATATATATATATATATATATTATATGCCTCCGTTCAGTGTTGCAAAGTGTGATTACAAGTGACTAGTGACTCTACTTGGCCACGAGAATTACACAAAATTCGAAGGGCCTTGCGACCACTTGCACTTGGCTTACACTTTGCTGCAATGACTATTCAACTTTACAATCACTTACAATACGGTCATGAAATTTAAGCATAAAATACAAGTCTCTCAATGATACACGCCCATTGCAAGTGGCTTGCATATTGGCACAATCGGGCATCGGCACTTCTGGCCCAGTTACAAGCGGGTGGAATGCCGCCCAACCATTCCACTATCGGCAAGCGCCGCGATTCTTAACTTATTTTGCTGATGATTGTGTTATATAACGTGATGGCGCTCACCGAGCGTCTATCGATAATTTAAATGAAACCGCCCGCCGGACACGCCGCCGCAACTTACAAGGTCACGGTGTTCCCCTCCGACATCCCTTCAAACTCAACCTCGGAAAAGACTCGGATACGCCAAGACAACACTCTAGTTCCAAATGTCTAACTTTCAGTCGATTATCGATTCGTTGGACAAATACACTGAACAGACCGGTATAAATCTCAACGAAAATCCATTCGCCAATAAGGTCAAGGACTGCAACTCTTCCGATGCTGTCCTCGTCCTGCTTCAAGAGAACTTGAAGGCATTCAAAGACTATCGGGACAAAAATCGGAAGTTCATCGATTGCCTTAGCCCGGTAGTGCAATTCGTTCACGCCGCCTTCTCTGGAATTCTTGGTGATGCCGCCGGACTCGTGAGCCGTAAACGATTGTTTCGTCCTCTACTATTTTTTCACTCTTTCCCTCCCAGATCCCGTTCCAACCTGCAAGTCTGATCTTCTCCGGAATCGATGTTCTCTTCACTGTACGTGTCTTCCTTGTATACTACTAGTAACGAGGCGATCTGATGTCAGGGTGATCTCAGGCGGCTGATGGAGTCAGTGCGAGCTACAACGCACTCCTTGAACTCTTTGAATGCCTCGGAAACTTTCTTAAACGTCTTCATCTTTATTCTGGGATCTCCTTGGACCCATTGATGACTGACATCGTTTCGAGGATAATGGTCGAATTGATTTCGATACTTGCACTGGCGAAGAAGCAGATGAGCCGAGGACGGCTCAGTAAGCCCCTCTTCTTATTCCACGGCGATTACTTATGAAAGTATTGTAGGGCAATTCGCAAAGAAGTTGTTGGGAGATAGCGAGATCGAGACGATACTGAGGAGGTTGGACCGTCTTACGCAGGAAGAGGCTCGCATGACTGTTGCCCAGACGTTGGCTGTCGTTCATGGTCTTTTGAATAATATGAAGGTGGTCATGGACGGCAAGTGATGCTACCAAGCGAAATTGAAGCATCTAATCAGACTTTTCCCCCTGTAGGCGGTGAGGCGTCAATGAGTACGATCCGACGAACTCTTGGTATGTTCCGCGGTTAATCGTAAAGTAGTTTTTTTTGGCCTTATTTTGAACGCTAGTTGCCATGCAAGAGGTTGCGAATGAGATAAACAAAATGAAACGTGCGTCGTCTCGTCTGCTCTTAGCACCTGGAGGACGAATCGCTCCCTTAGGCGACCAGTTACAAAAGGATTCCAGAGACTGGATCTCACCTCCAGACCCATCTAAAAATCACATCATCGCTCGCAGAATCCACAGCCGTGAATCGGCGGCGTGGTTTACCGAAGGCCACACCTTCAAGAACTGGGATATGAGCTGCAGTCTTCTTTGGATACATGGTAAACGTGCGTGTTTCCCGTACTACTCCCCATTTCCCTCTCTGATGTCAATTCGTGACTAGCGGGATCGGGGAAGAGCATCTTATGGTAGGTGCCACATACGCATCTCCGTCCAATCAGATTTACATTGACGCCTGTCGATCAGTTCTAGCATCATCGAAAGGGCCACTGCGTTGCTTGACGAGGGACTAGGCTTAGTGGCTTACTATTATTTTGACTATAGAGATACTGCAAAGCAGAACGTCCGTGGCTTGCTATCCTCCCTCGTCGTCCAACTCTGCGCCAAGTCTGATCTTTGCTGCGATATCCTTTCACAATTATACTCCAAGCACGACACTGGATTGCGCTTACCCGATGATGATGCACTCACCCAATGCATGAAAGACATGCTCAAACTCCCAGGACTTCCCCCAATCTATATCATCGTAGATGCTCTCGACGAGTGTCCAGACTCGTCCGGGAAACCTTCCCCTCGCGAACTTGTGCTTGACCTCATAGAGGATCTTCTCAAGTCAGAACTAACGAATCTTCGTATCTGCGTCTCGAGCCGTCCCGAGGCCGATATTTGCGAGGCTCTTACACCAATCGTATCCCAATCGGTTTCTCTTCACGACGAAGCTGGTCAAAAGCAAGATATCATGGATTATATCTGTTATTCTGTTCAGTCAGATAGGAGGATGCGGAAGTGGAGAGCGGAAGATAAACAAATGGTTATTGATACACTCACTGAGAGGGCGGACGGGATGTATGTAATCACTATACTATCTCTTGGCGATTTTTTTCATTTCGTCACAGGTTCCGATGGGTTTTCTGCCAATTGGAAACACTCCGCCGCTGCTTTCCAATAGCGATCCGACGTACTCTGGATGAGCTTCCTCAAACGTTGGACGAAACATATGAACGCACGTTGCTGAGGATCGAGAGGGAGAAACAAATATATGCCCACCGCCTGTTTCAGTGTCTCACGGTTTCCATTCGTCCACTCCGCGTTGAAGAACTTGCCGAGGTTCTTGCTATCCAATTCGACGCCGGACAGGATTCGGAATACAGCACAGAGTGGCGCCCTGAAGATGCGCAGCAGGCTGTCCTGTCGGCGTGTTCTAGTCTAATCACGGTTATCAATGTCGATGGATCTCACGTCGTTCAATTTGCACATTTTTCAGTCAGGGAGTTCTTGACGTCCAATCGGCTTCTTGCCACCGCTGCGGGAGAGTGTCTCTCTCGTTATCATGTCCGCCTTCTTCCTGCCCACATTTTTCTTGCGCGAGCCTCCCTTAGCGTCTTACTTAACCTAGATGGTCAAGTCGACAAGAGTGCAGTAGAAAAACGTCCACTTTCCATCTACGCTGCTCAGCACTGGGTCGACCATGCCAAATTCGAGGGCGTGTCGTCACGTGTTCATGATCTCATGAAGCGTCTATTTGACCCAGACGAGCCCTACTTTGCGACATGGGTCTGGATATACGATGTTGACAGTCCTTGGAAAGGATCCATGGCGACGGCGCACCCGACGAAACCAGAGGCCAGACCATTGTACTACGCGGGGTTATGTGGTTTCCCCAGCATCGTGGAACACCTTACACTTACTCACCCCACGGATGTCAATGCATACGGCGGGGTCAATGAAACGCCGTTGAACGCCGCGTTCATCAAGCTAGAGGTTGAGGCTGCTTTGGCATTGCTCCGGCATGGCGCAGATATAAACGCCATGGATTCCCTAGGTGTGAGTTCGTTACATAGAGCAGCAGAACTCGGTCGTCGTACCGTAGTGAAACTGTTACTCGAACATCAAGCAGACGTTAACATCCATGCAAACTCCTTACGCCGGACCCCGTTGTTTTTGGCGGCGAGTGCCGGGGAACGGGATATTTGACAGCTGCTTCTGAAGCATGGGGCAGATTTAGCAATCACAGATATTCATGGGTGCTCTTCGTTGCACCCTGCATCTCGAAACGGACACTTTGGTATCGTGGAGGATTTCCTTGTTCACGGCGCCGATGTGAACATGCAAAGCGACAGCCTTTGGACTCCATTGCATATGGCCATGTACTCAGGATCCCTCGAGACAGTCCAATTGCTCGTTCGACATGGTGCAACACACAAGACCCATGTGGACCAAGAAACGCCGCTCCACGTGGCGTCTCGTTTAGGGGACCTCAACATTGCCCGCTTCTTAATTGAGCAAGGCGCGAATACAATGTCCAAAGATAAGGGTGGTAACATATCATTGCACAACGCATCACGACTCGGGATTCTCGACCTGGTGGAGATACTTCTTGGAGGTGATGCGGACGTTAACCTGCGGAACGCCGAAGAGGAGACTCCATTATACCTTGCATCGGGCAACGGGCACCTTGAAGTTGCTCGCTTCCTAATCATGCGTGGAGCGGATGTGAACTGCTGCGACAAACAAGGCTGGAATCCTCTCCACACAGCGGCGCGACATGGCCACCTTGACGTGGTGCGGCTGTTTCTCGACCATGGTGTTAGTGTCGAGGTCCGAAATGACGTACACCAGACTCCACTAATCCTGGCGTCAATCGGCGGACATGCAGAGGTATCGCGCTTTCTTGTAGAGCATCAGGCCGATGTAAATTCCGTCAGCGATGGAGGCTGGACGTCGCTACACGAAGCATCACGAAGTGGCCATCTCAATGTCGTGCAGCTCTTACTTGACCGCGGGGCGGATGTAAATGTCCAGAAAGCGGATCTCTGGGCCCCACTACATCTCGCTTCATATAATGGCCACCTCCAAGTTTCAGAGTTGCTGATCGGACGCGATGCAGGAGTCGACGTTCGGAATAGTGATCAGGAGACTCCGCTAGACCTAGCCTCAGAGAACGGGGAACTTGAGGTCGCGCGCCTGTTGGTCAAGTGTGGCTCGAATGTCAACTCACAGGACGAGGAGGGCTGGACTCCATCACACTCGGCTGCGTGGAATGGACATCTCAGTATCGTGGAACTGCTCCATGATTTGGGCGCGGACATTGGCATTCGAAATGGCAGCGACAAAACGCCCTTTGATCTTGCTCAGGAAAACAATAAACGCGACGTCACAAGGTTCCTTAGGAATATATCCGTCCTGGACGCTACGACATCGACCGCATCGGAAGCAGTGTCGCATAACTATCTTTCCGAGATTGTAGAGCCGCAACTGGACGCTGGTGATTCATCTGATGATGTGACCGATTCGTTGCACATCGCATTGAAGAACGGTCGTCTTGACATTATTCAGCGACTTCTCGATGGCGGTGCAGATGTCGACGAACCGAACGGACTACTCCATACTCCGTTGTTAATAGCATCGAAGGACGGGGAACTCGAGATTGCGAAGACACTAATCGAACATGGAGCAAATGTAAACTCCCGAGACAGCGCTGGCTGGACTCCGTTACACGTCGCAGCAAGATATGGCCGCAATGGTGTTGCGCGGCTGTTACTCGACAACGTTGCAGAGATAAACGCTACAGAGCGGGGAGGTCTTACTGCATTGCACCTCGCATCAATGTACCATCACCCCGATATCGTGCGCTCGTTACTTGATCGGGGAGCAAATGTTAAGGTACGGTGTATATATGGCAAGACACCTTCTCAGTATGCAGCGTCGTTCGGAAATCGGGAGATTGTACGGTTATTGACCATGGGTGGAGTATAGATGTCCGGCAAAGTGGGTTCGCGTTATGGTGTAGGTTTACATATACCACATTGTTGGCCTTTGGATTTGGACGGAATTATGATCGTGACGTCTCAGCATAATGAAAAGTAAACTCGACATTTTTCCAAAATAGCAGGCTCACGCTGAGGCCTGATACATGAAGTTGTTCTACTGGTTTTTCGGACTTGAAATGCTGCGTCATCGTGTAGAGTTAGTAGAAGACACGGCGAGGCCGGATGCGCCCGAAGGCGAGTACACGCACAAAGTGCCACAAACAGCACAGCGGCCACTTACTGCGGTTGAGAGATAATAAAATGCAGGCGTGAGAGACCGTGAAGTTCAGAATTATCAGTTCCTCCTAGTTTTCAGAAAGCGCTGAGTGTAAATGTATAATTGAGAATCGTGTTGATGCTGTGTTGTTAAAGGCTGTCTGCGAAGTTGGAACAGACGGAATGAGGTGCCTGGGAAAAGTGGTCTGAAATAGTAGTCAGCGTTACTGAAGCGCGCACATCTACTAATATAATAAAACAAAGTGCTTATCCCGGATCGTTCGCTCGGTTTGCTTACTTTTCTGCATTTTAACTTTTTTCGCTCTTCTCATAAACAGTTTCCGCTTGCTTGCTTGCAGTCATTGACGAACATATATTACTCTGTTCCCCTATTTGTGTTATCCTTCTTTTTTTCTCGGTTCATTCCTCCTGGATTTGAGCACATCTTTACTTTTTTTTTTTTACAGTTTCAGCCACTTCTTGACGGTCTTTACAGCTAAATCCGAAACTGTCACGTGTATACTTCTGCGCACTAACTTCCCTCACGTGCATTTCCTATTTGCACTTACTTATTATACCCGTCAAGGGTGTTATTGTTTTCTATGTATGGTTTTCTCCTTCTTTCTTCTGTGTTTCAAATATGCCCTCTGCTCGACAACATGCTCAACGACGTCGTTGTTCACGAGAACATTATACTCCTGTATGCAATCCTCTTGCTTGCATTTGGTCACTATTCTCAACTAACTTGCTTTGACAGTACACGTTGTACCACTCTTCTCCGGATGCTCACTTGGAGAGGGGTGCAAATGATACAGAGCAATCTGGTGATGCACAACAACAGCGACATTTCCATCCTTCCGTATGGTTTTCCTTTTGTTGCATTCATCTCTGTTCTCAAGCGCCTTCCTTCGTCAGGACACATCGCTCCTGTTGTCTCAGTCTTCTCTTCAACCTCTGTTGGAAAGAACCGAGAATGACGCAGATGTTTCCATGGATGGTGTAGTTGCAGGCTTGATCACTTCATCCATTACTTTGTGTCTTTCGTCGTCTTTCTCTTTCTTTGGTGTATTCATTCGTCTATCAGATTTGCGAAGATGACGTCTCGCAGCACTATCTTGGACGTATGGATCAATTGTGTCCCTACTGTAATGCACTTCACTGGGCTGCAGAAGCCATTAGCAGCGACGAATATGGGAAATGTTGTCTACACGGAAAGGTTTCTGTACCTTTCTTACATCCTGTCCCTGCCGAACTGTAGCGTTATCACCAAACGCTGGCCTGACTTAGGCTACTTTGTGAAGGCGTGACAAGAGAAAGACACGTAACGGGTTGTTGATACACCAAATCCTTGATATTGGGTATTTCAGAGAAGTCACAAGGGACAATGTCCACAAGGATGAATAGCGAGTAGCGATCACTTAGTACCCAAGGTACTAGTATACGAGACAAGGTGATGATTCGAAAAGACCAAGCTAAAGAGCCTTGGTCTTGATACTACAGCTTATATACAGCTACTCGCTGGCTTTAAAGCGCAGCTGGAATCCAAACCCTAGTACAGCTATACTAGTAATGAGTAAGTGTCCATTCTAATAATACTTGAAACATCGGCAATACCAAACACCGGCGACGCGTAAGTGTCCATGACTAATATATGCTTACTGTCGTAGTCATAACCAACTAGTAAGCGGTCCGAAACTCCGTAACTCTCGTCATCCCTTTGAGTCAGTAACAAAACGATGTCAACGTGACATTACCCCCTTTTCAGGTTGAACGACCTCGTTCGAAAACCCAAGGAATAATCGTAGTGTTACGACATACCTCCACCTCCTGATCCATGACCCGCTGAAGTGCGTTGGCCTCTTCAAGCCGTCGGACGCACTTACGCTTCTCATTACCCACTGCGTACTGCTCGTTCTCAAGAGCCGTGATTGCTGCGTGCAGATCGTCATAGCGCTGAGATACGTGACGATAGCGCGAGATCTCAGCGCCTAGCGTTCGATCAGGGATTTCGGCAATGGCCAAGTCGACCCATTGACGTCCTCCGAAATCATTACGCAAGTATCTCAGTTGATCATGCATATAGTCGCATGCATCAGCGTCGAAGTCGGGAGCGGCGTGCACGTCACCTTGTTGGATCTCTCCACCCTTCTTCATGCACCCAAACACTACCGGATTGTTCCCTGCCTTGAAGTGGATATACTTGGCAATAGTGTGTTGCCCATTGATGATCATGCGGAAAGGGATAAACTGTGGGGGAATGTTTAGTTCGAAACCATCCGGAGCGTCCGCCTTGTCCTTTGCCTTCTGTCGTTCGACATTGGCGGCGTTTCCGTGGTATTCTGGGAAGAGAGGGCTTCCTTTTGCTGCTGCCACACCTCCTCGACGTCCCCGACGAGTGTGCGGCGTAGTAGATGATACCCCTTCATCTTGGGGTCTCGAAACCGCCGAGGGATCTTCGTTTTCTTTGTCAGAGTCGTCTTCTTGCTGACGGATGGCGGAGCGGGTGTGAACACCCCATGAGGTGGCGGGGTCGAGGATGACTCTGGGGGGAAAGTCGACATTGATATATCGAGGCGTTGGCGGCGGGGGGATGAAGTGGAACTTGTCGTTACAAACGCAGTCATTGATGGGTTTTCCACAGTCGTAGTGGATGTGGGAGTCAAGGTGGCCTGGACATGACAGGGCGGACTGCTTACAAGTTCCACAAACTCGGACCACGTCACTGATGTCCGAGACGCTTGGCACCTTGACAAGCGTTTGTGTAACAAGGAGCTCCTGGCGTTCTGAAGTTGCTCCCGCTGCCACCTCCTCTTCGTCTTGGTCCAGTCCTCCAGCGTCGTATCCGCATACATCAGGGGTTTCGGGGATGAAGTCCCCAGGACCGATGCATCTGAAGGCGGCGGCGACCTCAGCTGCGGAGGGCATGTCCTCATTGACAGTTGAGGCAACAGAGGTAGAGGGAGTGATGATGTAGTCATTGGTAGAGGAGGGAGTGCTCATAGTGGTTCGAAGAAAGAACTGATGAGCTTCTTCGCTGGAGAAGGGGACATTTATATATGCAGACAACGGAGTTTGAAGGTGTTGAAACTCAGCTATCGCTTGTGGAGCATGTACGTCAGTGGTGTTGACCCACTGATTCTCCGAGTCTGGGTACCCCTTCCATTTGACGAGATATTGTTTACGCCTTCCCCTGCCGAAGTGCCGTTGGTCTAGAATTTTCTCGATTTCGTATTCTTCTTCGCCATCGATTAATTCAGGGGGCGGTCTTGGGAAATTTGGTCCATGAAAGGAAGTTTCTCGATAGGGGGTGAGAAGATCGATGTGAAACACGTCATGAATGCTCCACTGTGTGGGAAGTTCCAATCTATAATTAACTGGAGACATCACCTGGTTGATTTTGAAGGGTCCATGTCGTTTGGGCGCAAGTTTGGCGCTAGGTTGGTGAGTCCTCAGGTGACGTCCCTCTAGCCATACGAGGTCTCCAATTCCGAATTTGGGTGTTTCTTTGTGCTTGACCCATGATTTTTGTGCCTTGATTATTTGTTGTTGGGCGTGTGCTCGTGCCTGTTTGAACTGATCAAGCCGCAACGCCACTTGGGGTAAAGGGGTTGGAGTTGTTTTCCAATCAGCACGTGGATGGTGTCCCGTCAAGAGAAAGAATGGAGACTGCCCTGTTGCCTCATTGGGCCAGTTATTATGCGTGAACTCCGCCAGGGGTAAATATAGCGTCCAATTGTCCTGTCGCTCATTTACCCAAAATCGGAGATATTGTTCTAGCCATTGATTTGTTCGTTCCGACTGTCCGTCAGTACGAGGGTGATAGGCTGTGGATATATTTTGTGCGATCCCCAACTGTTTACAAAGTTCCCGTGTGAACTTGGATGCAAATCGAGGATCTCGATCACTGATTATCTTTGTGGGGAGTCCGTATCTGACGAATACGTGTTTGAGATACAACATTGCGACTTCTTCTGCGTTGATCTCTTCTTTGCACGGGATGAAAATAGATGCTTTAGTACAATCGTGATCAGTGATTGTAAGGATAGAATCGTATCCTTCCGACACCGGTAGCTTTGTGATGAAATCAAGTGCGATCGTTTCGAACGGCATTGCTTCTGGTTTTGGGTAGATGGGTTGTAATGACGCTCTGATGGGTCGATTGTTGACTTTATGTCGTTGACAATCTGCGCATCCTTGTACGTATGCGGTAACATCTAGTCGTAGCGTCGGCCACCAGTAGTTTCGTTCTACTAACTTGATAGTCTTGTTGATACCTGGATGTCCATATACTGGGGGTTCATGATGAGCTTCTGCGATCGCTCGTCGTTCTTTACTTCCCTTGGTCACCACTCGTCTTCCTTGCTTATACCACACCCCGTTTACTTTCTTCAAATTGTGAGAATCTATCCATGGACGTAGGATTGTTTCATCCTGGGCATCGCTAGGATTAGCTGGTGTCATATCTTGTACCGTAAAACGCCTTGAGGATGATTAGGCATTCCCGTTCTTTGCGTCATCGTGTTTCGGATGAATATGTGATCTGGTAGTACCGTAATATTTTCATTATCCTCTTCGCCCTGTTTGTAGTCGGGTCGTCTTGATAGTGCATCTGCGCGGCCGTTTGCAGTTCCTTTGATGTGGTGAATTTCCAGATCGTATTCTGATAATTCAAGAACTTCCCTGGCTACTCGCCTACTAATCTTTTGTGGTTCTCTCCAGTATTTTAGATTCATGTGATCGGAGAAGACCTTGATTTTGTGTGGAGATCCGGCCAATAGTGCTCTCCAGTGACGAAGCGCTTTGACTATAGCTAATAATTCCAGGTCGTAGATATCGTAGTTGCGTTCTGCTTCGTTTAGTGTTGCAGAATAGTATCCTATGGGGTGTCTTTTGTTGTCAGATTTCTTTTGAAGTAGCACAGCTCCCACCGCGAAGCCTGATGCGTCCACTTCTAATTCGAATTGGTCTTTTAAAACCGGGTGTGTCAGCACCGGTTCACTTGTTACTCGTTGTTTTAGCGTTTCAAACGCATGTTGTTGTTGTGGTCCCCAGTTCCATTCCGCTGTCTTCTTCGTGAGATTGTTTAGAGGTTTAGCGATCACGCGAATCCTCTGATAAAAAGGCGATAAAAATTGCAGAATCCGAGAAAAGATCGTACATCCTTGACTTTGGTTGGCGTTGGCCAGTCTTTGATGCCTGAGATTTTGATGGGATCCATGCGTGTTACCCCCTTTTCAAGGATTACCCCCAGGTAATCAAGGGATGCAGCATGGAAAGTGCACTTCTCCGGCTTGAAGTAGAGGTCGTATTGTTGTGCTACTTGAAGCACATCTTTTGACCGCGGCAATATGGTCGTTGAGGGTTGTTTTTGTTGCGATACCAATATCATCCATGTATACTCGTATAATAGTGCCCCTCTGTTCGTGTTTTGAGATTGTGTCTTTATAGATAGCGTTCATCATTGTTTGGAACGTGGCTGGAGAATTGG